>CATIWR010324411.1:0-39868 GCA_949677035.1 Omphalea diandra | reverse complement strand
TAATTTCTAGATGCTCTTTATACTTTTAGATGAGCTCTAAAACACCATTATTTATGATGCTATAATAAGCACACAACATGAAATAATTTGTCATATAACTATGCAAACACTGCATATATGTTCAAGTATCCCAAATGCAACAGTGTCATATCTTGTGCATATGTTCATGTGAGATTTCATATCATTTGATACAGTGCATATGCTCATATGTGATTTCATATCATTTGTGCAATGAATATATTCATGTGATAATATCAATGAATTGGGATAGGGATGTTACAGAAACACTATTTCAAGGGTTTATATAGGTCAGGAAAAGGTGTGAAAATGACCATAAATAGTCAAAATTTCATTTAATGAAAGGTTGGAAGCAGTTGGTAGTCAAATCATATAAATGTATGGTAGTTACTCAAATTTGCGACCTCTACCTGCAAGTCGTGATCACTAATTCTGAAATATTTGTGTAATAGACAAAAAATCCTTAAAAAATGACGCGTTAAATGGTCAAAGTTTTAAAATTTGAACAAATTTGCAATGAGGAACTAAAATAGTGACCAAAATTTAATGGTTGACAGAAGAATGATGAGTGCCTATAAATTGCGATTGTAAATCAAGGAATAGCGACTGCTAATTACAAGGCAAAAAAGATAACTATGAAAGGATAAGACTTGACTTCCTAGGTTGAGATCCACTTAATATATTGATGCTTAATTCATGCAAATTGGTATAGAAAGACACAATTGCCCATAAAATTAAGTCATCCAAAGAGAAATATCACATACATCATACACATAACAATCAAGTATTAATAAATCATGACACAAAAAGCATTCTGAAAGATCCAATTTTTCACTTCAGGGAGCTTTCGTTAATCATTCCTAACTCTCTCTTAATGAAGTTCATCCTTTCTTCATTGAGAGGTTTGGTGAAAATGTCCACAATCTGATGATTAGTGTCTATGAATTCTAACACAACACACCATTTCAAAGATAAACTCTAAGAAAATGATGCCTAATGTCTATATGCTTGCTCATAGAGTGTTGGATGGGATTCTTTAAAAGATTTATTGCACTAGCATTGTCATATTTGATTGGAATATGATCAATAACTTTGCCATAATCCTTTAATTATTGTTTCATTCAAAGGACTTGGATGCAATAACAACTCATAGCTACATATTCTGCTTCGGCAATGGATAATGCAACCAAAACTTGCTTCTTACTAAACCAAGACACTAAACAATCTCTTATGAATTGGAAAGTTCCAAAAATGCTCTTTCTATCTAAAAGACTACCAGCATAATATGCATCTAAATAACCTATGAGGCTAAATGAAGAATCTTTAGGATACCATAAACCTAGATGCAATGTGCCATGTAAATATTTGTAAATCCTTTTAATAACATTCAAATGAGATTCTTTAGGACAAGATTGAAACCTAGCACACATGCATATACTAAACATTATATTAGGTCTAGAAGTGGTAAGATAGAGTAGAGAACGTGGTAAGATAGAGTAGAGAACCAATCATACCTCGATATCTTTTCTCATCAATCGACTTACCCTATTCATTCTTGTCCAACTTGATGGTAACATTCATTGATGTTTTTGCTACTTTACATCTTTTTGTACGAAATTCTTGAGAATGTCCCTTATGTATTTAGCTTGGTTGATGAAGATCCCTTCTTTGGTTTGCT
The DNA here is from genome assembly GCA_949677035.1 of Omphalea diandra. NCBI lineage: Eukaryota > Viridiplantae > Streptophyta > Magnoliopsida > Malpighiales > Euphorbiaceae > Omphalea > Omphalea diandra. The sequence goes on along the minus strand of CATIWR010324411.1, from coordinate 38,172 downwards.
TGATTTGTAGATCGAGGAAAAATTTGAGCTCTCCTATCATACTCATCTCAAATTCCCTAATCATACACTTAGCATAATCCTTACAAAGAGATTCATTAGTAGCACAAAAAATGATATCATCAATATAAATTTTCACTATTAGTGTATCATGATTATGCCTTTTGACAAACAATGTTGTGTCAACCTTCCCCTTTTCAAAATTATTTTGCAAAAGAAAAGAACTAAGCCTTTCATACCAAGCTCTTAGAGCTTGTTTCAAACCATAAAAGGCTTTATTCAACTTAAAAACATAGTTTGGAAAAATATGTGATTCAAACCAAGAGGTTTTTCAATGTAAGCTTTTTTCTCAATGACACCATTTAAGAAAGCACTTTTGACATCCATTTGAAATTGTTTGAAATTCATGTGATGTGCATATGCCAAAAGAGTCCTAATGACCTCCAATCTTGCTATGGAGGCATAAGTTTCATCATAGTCAATTCCTTCCTCTTGGTTAACCCTTAGCAACCAATCTAGCCTTATTTTTAGTGATGAACCCTTACTCATCTAACTTATTCCTAAACATCCATTTGCAACCTATAATAGGGTGTCCCTTGGGTCTAGGAGCAAGTTCCCATATATTGTTTCTCTCAAATTGGTTGAGTTTCTCTTGCATAGCAATCACCTAACTCTCATCATCAAGAGCCTCATCAATAGATTTTGGCTCAAATTGAGAAATAAAAGCAAGATTATTATGTAAAGTATTGAGTTAAGATCTAATAATTATACCCTTGGAAGTATCACCAATGATTAGGTCTTTGGGGTGATGCTTGGAAAATCTCCAATCCTTAGAAAGATCTTAGTTTGGTGATTCCACTTGTTGATGTTATGGTTTCTTATATTCTCTTAATGATTTGCTCTCATCATGATCCTTAGCAACCTCTCTTGTAGTATGCTCCAAATTTAATTTCTCAAAATCACCTATAAGATCACTAATAAGAGAACCTTTCCCAAGATCAAGCTTACTAGATTCATCAAACACAATATTCATAGACTCTTCAATAACCATTGAACTCTTGTTAAAAACCTTATAGGCTTTGCTAGTGGTGGAATAACCTAGGAAAATGTCTTCATTAGTTTTTGAATTAAATTTTCCAAGATTATCATTGGTATTCAAGACATAGCATTTACTTCCAAATACTCATAGGTATGACAACTTAAGTTTTCTACCATTCCAAAGCTCATAAGAAGTTTTATTAAGAATGAGTCTTTTGAAAACTCAATTTGCAATATAAAACGAAGTGTTGATAGCTTCGGCCCAAAAGTAATTTGGTAATGAATACTCATTGAGCATAGTTCTAGTCATCTCTACTAGTGTCCTATTTTTCCTCTCTATAACACCATTTTGATGTGGTGTTCTAGGAGTTGAAAAGTTATGAAAAATCTCATTCTCTATGCAATAAGATTCAAAAGATTCATTTTGAAATTCTTTTCCATGCTCACTTCTTATATAAGAAATGAAGTAACTCTTTTCATTTTGAATCCTTTTTGCAAAACTTTTAAATGCATCAAAATATCATGCTTATGAGCTATAAAAGATACCTAACTAAACCTATAGTATTTATCAACTAGGACAAGTGCATAATGTTTTCCACCTAAAATAACACACCAAGTAGGTCTTGTCAAGTCCATATGAATTAATTGAGGAGGTTTAGATGTACTTACAATATTCTTTGCTCTGAAGGAAGATTGATATTGCTTTCCCATTTTGCAAGTACCATATGTCTTGTCACTAGAGAACTTTAGCTTGGGAAGACCTTCCACTAGCTTTTCTTTTGATAAGCTTTATAGGAGCTTCATACTAGCATGTTCAAGTCTTCTATGCCATAGCCAAGCTTTATTACTAAGAGACGTAAGACACTTAAAGGATTGGTTGGCCATATTTTCTAAATCAATTAGGTGGGTGTTACCCTTTCTGTAACCCTTGAAGACTACATTTTTATCCACCAAGGTGGTAACTTGGCATTCTCTAGGGTCAAATGTGGCTTTATTACCCTTATCACATAATTGACTCACACTAAGCAAATTATGTTATAAGCCATCCATAAGGAAAACATTATTAATAAGAGAATAACCATGCTTACCAATGGTGACAATGCCAATTACCTTACCCTTGACATTGTTTCCAAATGTGACATTGCCACCCTCCTTTTCCTTTAGGGCCATGAATAGCTTTTTGTTGCCTGTCATGTGCTTTGAGTATCTGCTATCCATATGCTAATCATTTGTTTCATTGGTGGCTGCCAAACAATCCTACAAAACACAAGTAAATCATTTTTGCTTTGGTACCCAAGCATACTTTGGTCCTAGGGGGTTAGGTTTGGAAGGATCCTCCAACTTGAGGTGTGCCTTCCTAATATGACAATAAATGTTTATGTGACTAAATCTCATACAATAGTTGCATTGGAGTCTAGACTTATGAGTCTTTCTCCTATACATTGCCTTGGTATGAGTGGGGGGTTTTCTCATACCAACATAATGTGAATGTGAACATGAGCATGAATGAATAGGTATATATGTAAATTTTCTGTGTGTATTTGAGTGAACATGATTTTTATTGTAAATGTATGCATGATTGGCCTTCCTAGAAATAGGCCTTGAGCCTTGTTGCACCTTTCTTTTGTCCTTAGCCAATGTCGTTTAGTGCTTTAAGCATTTTTCTTTTCAACTACCTCAATACTTGATATTTGATGTGTTGAGGCTCTAATGAATGTTGTTAGTGAAGTGGTAGAATAAGAGGCTCCATTAAAGCTTGGGCCATGCCTAACTAAGGGAGTTCTTTGTGATACAATAAGTGTATCCAAAGCTTCCTTACCCTTGTGGAACTTAAAAATAGAGTTTTTAAGCTTAATGACTTCACCCTTCAAGGAGTCATTCTCTTTTCTCAATGAGGTTAAGGATGAAGATGACTTAGATAGACTCTTCATAGACTTCTTGAGTTCTTCATTTGAAGCCTTCAATTCACTTACAAGACTATTTATGGATTTAAACTCATCCTCTAATTTAGTACACTTATAAGTTTTTGTTTGTGACTTATACTTGTCACATTTCATGGTGAGAGCTTCTAAAAGCTCATCATCTACACCATCTAACTCATTAAATTCAGAATAAGAGTGAGGTGAAGAGCTTACCTCATTTGATGAATCCTCTTGAGCCATAAAGCATAGGTTTGCAATCTCTTCATCTTCATTTTCTTCACTTGAGCTATCATCCCAAGTGGCTTTGAAACTTTTCCTTTTCTCTTTGTCCCCTTTCTTTTTCTTTTTCTTCAATTTGGGGCATTCATATTTGATATGGCCTTGTCTGCCATATTTATAGCAAGTGACATCACTCAATCTTTCCTTGGGAGTTAGAGTTATTTTCTTGAAGCTTCTTCTTTCCTTTATTCTTCTAATTAACTCCTTAGTTCTTCTTGAAAGCATTTCTAGCTCCTCCTCCTCTTTGTCACTTTCCTCTTCACTTGAGGCCATTTCAACTTCCTTCTCCTTTGATGAAGACTTAAGAGCCATGGTCCTTATTTTTTGTTTCTTTGATTTCTCTCATTGACCTCTCATTTTCTTCATTTTTTTTCATCCTTCTTCAAGACTAACTCATGAGTTAAGAGCTTACCTATTAGTACATTAGTTGGCACCTTCCCTATCTCTAGATTAGACTTTTGGATACTACACACTCTTGCACCAAACTTTTCAAAAGGTAAAGATTTTAGAATTTTTGAATTTACCTCATAATTGGTGAGAACTCTTTCAAACTTCTTCATGTTAGTGACAATTGCAAAGAGCCTATTTATCATATCCGTGATGCTTTCTTCCTCCTTCATCATAAATAGTTCCCACTCCGTCATATACATCTTAAGCTGACTAGATTTCACTAAGGTAGTGCCCTTATGGTAGTTCTCCAAGTCCTTCTAAATCCCATAAGCAGGAAGACAATGTTGGACCTTTCCAATTTCTTCTCTTGAGAGAGAACTTAGAAGGATTGCCATAGCTCTTTTGTTTCTACCTTTAGATCTCTTGTGAGCTTTAACCCACTCCTCTTTAGGGATCAATTCCTTACTTTCATCCACCACTTTAGTAGGTGGCTTCCACTCCTTTGCAACAATGTCCCAGAGGTCTACCACTTCACTATCCAAGTTGATTTCCATCCTATAATTCCAATGAGTATAGTTTACTCCATTGAAATTTGGCTTGAGGTGAGTATGAATTTCTTCTTATGCCATGATCTTTTCTCACGCAATTAAGCTTTGAAGTGAGACTTGGCTCTGATACAACTTATTAGCCTATTGCACCAAGCAGGGGGTTGAATTGGTGAGAGATTAAAAAATTTAAGAGAAGGTTAAGGTGTTTATAGAGTTAATAGGGAGAAGAGAAAATGAACATAAGATATTTATAGTGCTTCGGGTGTTAACAAGCCTTACATCTACTCCCCAATTCTTCACAATTGGGTATTCCACTCAACTAACTGGTGTTTTCAAGCTCACACCTAACTTATACAATTTGTGTTTTATGGCTCACACACAACCCTTATAATTAGTGTTTTTAGGCTCACACACAACCTCTCATAAGTGTTTTGGATAAGCTCACACTTCAATCTCTTACAAAGGTGTTTATTGCTAACACCAAACAATCTATAACACAAAGTAGAACAAGAAGAATTAGTAGTAAATTGGTAAGAGTTTAGTTACAATTAATGAAATTTTCTTTATTTTACATATGTTTGGTAGAGTATTTACAACCAACATCCATCAGAGAGATGTTACTAAAAAATTATCCCTAAATCTCTGAGTTGTGCTAGGTAGATTTTGCATTAAATGCTTATTAGGTAGAAGTCGCGGTTGCTACTGACATATCGCGATCGCGAATTTCCAATTTACACTAAAAAGCCAAAAATCACAGCAAAGAACCCTATTTTGTGTCTCATGGATAGTCCATGTGTCATTTACCTATTGGTTGTCCAAGAAATATAGCCATTGTGTTCAACCAACCACTCAGAAGTCGTGGTCATGCTTGATTTTCTTCTTCGGCGCGACTGAGACTGCAAATTCCTTCGTTTGGTAAGGAGACAACACTTTCTTAAGTCGCGATCATGATATATGATTCGTCCTCACAATTTGATAATCTAATGTTTGCTTAGATACTTAGTGTACTATGGTTGTAAACTTGGTTCCCTTATTTGTTACTATGCAATTCACGGTTGTGACATAGGATGCAAATGCCATCGTGAATTCTTCTATGAATCAAGCAAGCTCTCTTTGGCTGAATTGTGGCTGTGAATTCATCTGCGAATTCTTCTGGCCTAGCTCCATCCATCCTTAAAGCAAGGTCTCGATCATTAATTAAGGGATACTGAAGACAAATTTGGATGTTCTTATTAAAGTTAGAGATTTTGACTTCCATCCAACTTCCAATGAAAATGTATCTTATAAATTGCAAACAACACTTAACAAAACATTATAACTAATCAATCTCCATGATCAAGATCAAAAGAGGCTTATGACTTAGGTTTGACCAACCTAGTCCAACACTTTTCCTTTTTGAGGCTTGAGTGGTTTCAAGCTTTTTAGCCTCAAATGATCCCAAGGTATAAGTGTAAGTGTCTGGATGTATAGCCTTGGCATTGATGAGGTAGGGTAAATCAAGGAAATTTTAGGATGACAAATATTTCTTAATAAGTAATTTCTCATTCTCTTTCTTAAGAGCTTCCACATACTGATAAATAACTGTGACATGAAAGGGTAGAAGGAACTAACTCTTGGGCTTTATACTCATGTGAATCAATTGATCCACAATGTACCGACAAATTTGGATGGGTTTTTTTTGGTTAAACAAAAGAAAAACGCTAGGTCTTTTTAGAAGATTTTTTGTTCCTATCACCTTTAGCATTTACAGAAAAAGTAATAATATGATGAAGAAACCAATTTGGAAGGATGCAAATACATTTGGCTAGAGATGTTTTATGGTCATGTTTTGTTTTGATGGATATCTCAAACCAAAATTTGGAATAAAGGATATTAAGTGTAGAGATGATGAAAGGGATATCGTCTCCCACTTGCAATTTGAAAAGGTTAGAGATTTATTCAAAGGTGATAAAATAAGGGTCTCTAAAAAGCCTGAAAAACTAACCCATAGTGTCTTTGATTCGGCTCTTCTGCTCAAGGTGACCGTGCACATAAACACCTTGACAATTTCTTTGTATCTGGTTCGTCTTGAAAGATAAACTCGTTCTAGCCTAAGTTTGACAGAAAGACGTGAATTTCATCCTTGATTCTAAAGGACTAAAGGAGAAAAGCATAGGGAATTTTGTTGGGTTGGATTATTTTGTTAGAGTTGGCTTTATGTTGGTCTTTCTCCTTTTTTGTTATTCCTTTCATCAAGTGAAGGGTAGGAGGGCCAGAAGGTTGGGCTATGCCTTTTCCTTTTTCTACTCTATAAAGATTTTTAGGTGCCGTTAAGGGAAGTTTGGAGAAATTAGCAGGTTTGAGATAAGAAATTAGAGATAAATGAAGAGAATAGGTAAAAGTGAAATAGAAGGGTGTTGGGATGGTTTAAATAGGCAAAAATCTGATGAAAAAGGTAATAAATGGTAAAATTTGCATTAAATGAAGGGGTTGCATCGGTTGATAGTCAAATCAATCAATGCTTGACAATTACTCTAATTCGCAATCGTGAACCTTAGGTCACGTTCGCTAATTACAAAAATTATGAGTAATGGTTAAGAATTCTTTGGAAATTGATGGAATCAACAGTCAAAACTTTTGAATTTGAAAAACAATTCACGGTGGAGATCTAAAGTCGCGACAATTAATTAGAAGTGTGATAGAAAATTAATGAGTGCCTATAAATTACTATCGCGAATTGTGGAGCAAAAAGAAAGGAAAAGAAAAAAAAAGAAATGGCATTTCTTAATGTGATCCACTAACTGTAATGATGATTAATTTATGCAAATTGGCATAAAGAAGCACATTTGCATAAAGAATTAAAACATCCAAAGTAGTTAAAATACGTATTCACCAAACACATTTTTCAATCATTTTAAATAATAAACTCAATAAAGAATATTCTATGAGATCTAATTTTCACCTTAAGGATCTTCCATCAATCATTCTTAACTCTCTCTTAATGAAGTTCATCTTTTCTTCATTAAGGGGTTTAGTGAAAATATCCGTAAGTTGATGATTGGTGTCAATAAACTTTAACACCACATCACCATTGTGGACATGATCTATAAGAAAATGATGTCTAATGTCAATGTTTTTTCTCTTAGAGTGTTGGATGGGATTCTTTGAAAAATTTATTACACTTTTGTTGTCACATTTGGTGGGAATGTGATCAATAACTTTGCCATAATCCTTAAGTTGTTGTTTCATCCAAAGAACTTGGGTGCAACAACAACCCGCTGCCACATATTTTGCTTCTGTGGTGGATATGACAACTGAAACTTGTTTCTTACTAAACCAAGAAACTAAGCATTCTCATATAAATTGGTAAGTTCCAAAAGTGCTCTTTCTATCTAATAAGCTACTAACATAATCCGCATTCGAATACCCTAAAAGACTAAAAGATGAATTCCTAGGATACCATAAACCTAAGTGTAATGTGCCATGTAAGTATTTAAGAATCCTTTTGACAACATTTAAATGAGATTCCTTACGACATGATTGAAACCTAGCACACATGCATATATTAAACATAATATCGGGTTTAGAGGTAGTGAGATAGAGAAGAGAACCAATCATGCCTCTATACCTCTTCTCATCAACTAGCTTACTCGATTCATCTTTGTCTAGCTTGATGGTAGCACTGATTGGTATCTTTGCTACTTTGCATGCATCCATGCCAAATTTCTTAAGTAGATCTTTTGTGTACTTGGCTTGGTTGACGAAGATGCCCTTTTTAGTTTGCTTGATTTGTAGACCAAAGAAGAACTTGAGTTCTCCCGTCATGCTCATTTCAAATTCTTTAGTCATACACATGGCAAATTCCTTACAAAGAGATTCATTTAGAGCACTGAATATAATATCATCAACATATATTTATATAATGAGTGTGTCTTGATTATGCTTTTTGACAAATAAAGTAGTATCAACCTTTCCTTTTTTAAAATTATTTTGTAAAAGAAATGAGCTAAACCTTTCATACCAAGTTGTTGGAGCTTGTTTCAAACCATTTAAGGCTTTCATTAATTTATAAACATGATTTGGAAAAATGTGAGATTCAAAACTAGGAGGTTGTTTAACATAAACTTCCTCCTTAATGAGACAATTTAAAAATGCACTTTTGACATCCATTTGAAAAAGTTTAAATTTCATGTGACATACATAAGCTAGGAGAATCCTAATGGCTTATAATCTTGCTACAGGGGCATAAGATTCATCATGCTCAATGCCTTCCTTGTGATTGTGCCCCTTTACAACCAATATAGCTTTGTTTCTAGTAATAAAACCTTGCTCTTTTAACTTATTCCTAAACACACACTTGTATCCTACAATAGGGTGTTCCTTAGGCCTAGGAATAAGTTTTTCATACTTTGTTTCTCTCAAATTGGTTGAGTTCCTATTACATGGCAATCACCTAAATCTCATCATCAAGAGCCTCATCAATTGATTTTGTCTCAAATTGAGAAACAAATGCAAGATTATTGTCTAAAGCATATAGTTGAGATCTGGTACTTACTCCCTCAGATGACTAACCAATGATTAGATCTTTTGGGTGATGTTTGGAGAATCTAATCCTTAGAAAGATCTTGAGCTAGAGTTTATGGTTATTGTGGTTGAGATTTCTTTTCTTCTTTTGATGACTTGTTTTCATCAAGGTCTATTACCATTTCTCTTGAAGTTAACTCTAACTCCAATTTCTCAAAGTCACATATAAGACTATTAACAAGAGAACCTTTCCCAAGATCAAGTTTACTAGATTCATCGAACACAATGTTCATTAACTCCTCAACAACTATAGTACTTTTATTGAAAACTCTATAGGCCTTACTAGAGGTGGAATAACCTAGAAAAATACCTTTATTTATCTTAGAATCAAATTTTCTAAGGTTGTCCTTGGTATTTAAGATGTAGCATTTGCACTAAAAAACTCTTAGGTATGAAATCTTTGGTTTTCTACCATTCCAAAGCTCATAAGAGGTTTTGTTTAGAATGAGTCTTTTGAAAACACGATTAGCAATATAACAAGAAGTATTTATGGCTTCAGCCTAAAGTAATTAGGTAAAGAATACTCAATGAGCATGGTTGTATCCATCTCTACTAATGTTCTATTTTTTCTCTCTATAACACCATTTTGTTGTGATGTTCTAGGAGTTGAAAAGTTATGAGAAATCTCATTCTTTAGGCAATAAGTTTTAAAAGATTCATTTTGAAATTCCTTTCCATGGTCACTCCTTATAAAAGAAATGAAGTAACCTTTTTCATTTTGAAATCTTTTTGCAAAACTTTTAAAGGCATCAAAAGTGTCATTCTTATGAGCTAGAAAGGACACCTAAGTAAACCTAGGTAATCATAAACTAGGACCAATGAATGATACTTTCCACCTAAACTAGCACTCCTAGTAGGTCCAACCAAGTCTATATGGATAAGTTGAAGGGGTCTAGATGTACTTACAACATTCTTTACTTTAAATGAAAATTGATGTTGCTTTCCCATTTGGCATGGTCCACATGTCTTGTCTAGTTTGGGAAGACCTTCCACTAGTTCTCATTTAGATAGGCTTTGTAGGAGCTCCATGCTAGTATGACTAAGTCTTCTATGCCAAAACCAAAACTCATTGCTAAGGGACACAAAACATTTGAAAGATTGGTTAACCAAATTGTCTAAGTCAATTAAGTAGGTATTTCCCCTCATTTTCACCTTTAAAGATTACTTTTTTGTCCGCCAAAGTGGTAACTCAACACTCTCTAGGGTCAAAGGTGACTTTGTTACCTTTATCACATAATCAACTTACACTAAGTAAATTGTGTTATAAACTATTTACTAAAAGAACATTATCAATAAGTGAGTGACCATTCTTACCAATTGTTCTAATGTCAATTACCTTACCGTTGGTATTATTTCTAAAAGTGACATTGCCACTTTCCTTCTCTCTTATGGCTATAAATAGCTTTTTGTTGCCCATCATATGCTTTGAGCATCCATTATCCATATGCCAATCGTTGACTTCATTGGTGGCTACTATATAATCCAATATAACAAAAACAAATCACTTTTGTTTAGGTACCTAAGCATACTTGGATCCTCAGGGGTTAGGCCTTGAAGGGTCCTCTAATTTGAGGTGAGCTTTCCTAATATAATAAAAAAATGTTTATATGACCAAATTTCATGCAATAATGACATTAAAGTTTAGACTTGTAAGTCTTTCTCCTATGAATAACTTTAGTATGAGTAGGGGCCTTCTTATACTATGATGATGTGAGTGTGAGCATGTGCATGAATGATTTGGAGTATAAGAGAATTTTTTTTTTTTGTGTGTTGGGGTGAGCATGTTTCTTAGTGTAGATGAATGCATGATTAGCCTTTTTAGGTTTAGGCTTTGAGACTTGATGTGCCTTTCCCTTGCTCTTGGGTATTTGTGGCTTAGTGCTATAAGCACTTTTCCTTCCAACTACCTCAATACTAGATGTTTGAGGTGCTAAAGCTTTAATGAAAGTAGTGAGAGGGGGTATAAATGATGAGGAGGCTCCATTGAAGCTAAGGCCATGTCTTACTAGGAGAGGTATTTGAGATACAATTAATATAACTAAAGCTTCCTTCCTTTTGTGAAACTTAGAAATGAAATTTCTAAGCTCAATTACCTCTCTTTTTAAGGTATCATTGTCCTTTCTCAAGGAGTTAGAAGAAGAAAAAGACCTAAGAAGACTTCCAATAGATTTTTTGAGTTCTTCATTTAAAGTCCTCAACTTATTTACAAGCTCATTTAATGAGTTCAACTCATTTTTGAATTTTGAGCATTTCTTTTTACAAGTTTTCATTTGTGACTTATATTTGTCATATCTTAAAGTAAGAGCTTCTGAGAACTCATCATCTACATCATCAAATGTATCATAATTTTCACTAGAGTGGGATGAAGAACTTACTTCATTAGAAGAGTCATCTTGTGCCATGAAACATAGATTTGCCACTTCCTCATCTTCATCCTTCTCACTAGAGTTGTTATTCCAAGTGACTTTGAAGCTTTTCTTCTTTTCTTTATCCCTTTTCTTATTCTTTTTTAGCTTGGAGCAATCACTCTTAATGTGGCCTTGCTTGCCACACTCATAGAATGTTGCTTCACTCTTCTTTTCTTTAAGATTAAGAGATGCCTTCTTGAAGTTACTTATATCTTTTCTTCTTCTTATAAGCTCCTTGGTCCTTCTTGAAAGCATAACCAACTCCTTCTCTTCTTTTTCACTATCATGATCACTTGAGACAATCTCTACTTCTTTATCCTTGGATGAGGATTTGAGAGCTAAAGTCTTCTTCTTTATTTTGGGATTCTTGTCCCTTTGCCCTCTCATCTTATTCATCTCCTCATCTTTTTTCAAGGCTAGCTTATGAGTGAGAAACTTAAGTATGAGAACATATGTTGGCACTTTTTCAATTTCTAGATTTGACTCTTGAATCTGCATATTGTGGCACTAAACTTATAAAAAGGTAAGGATTTAAGTATTTTTGTGTTTACCTCATGATTGGTAAGAAATTTTTCAAATTTCTTCATGTTTGTGACGATGGATACAAGTCTCTTTATCATATCGGTGATGTTTTCATTGTCTTTCAGCATGAATAACTACCATTCTATCACATACATCTCCAATCTTCTAGATTTCACTAAGGTTGTGCATTCATGGTAATTCTTTAAAGCTTTCCAAATTCCATGAGCTATGAGGCAACGTTGTACTCTTCTTATTTCTTCCCTTGACAAAGAGCTAATAAGAATTGCCATTGCCCTGTTGTTTCTTCCCTTGACAAAGAGCTTCCACCCATTCTTTACTTGAGATGAATTCTTCACTTCCATCGACCACCTTAGTAGGAGGCTTCCATTCTTTTGCCACAATATCCCAAAGATCCACCATATCGTTGTCCAAATATATCTCCATCCTATACTTTTAATGCGTATAGTCAAATCCAATAAAGTATGGCTCGAGATGGGTATGGATTCCTTTTTATGTCGTATGTCTTTGCTCACTCAATTAAGAGTTTCAATGAGACCTTGGTTTGATACCACTTGTTGGCCTTTGATCACCAAGAAGGGGAGTTGAATTGGTGGGAATTTAAAAAATTTGGAGGAAAGAGAATGAATTTGGTTATTAGAAGTGTAGGAGAAAATATGAACACGCAATGTTTTATAGTGGTTCGGGTGTTAATGAATCCTATATCCATTCTCCAATTAATCACAATTGGGTATTCTATTATCACTAAATGGTGTTTTGAAGCTCACACCAAACTTATACACTTTATGTTTTGTGGCATACACACAACCTTACAACTTGTGTTTTAAGGCTCACACAAAAACCTCTTCAGTGTTTTCTTAAAGGCTCACATTTAACCTATACAAGAGTTTTGCAACTAGGCTAACTCTTAAATCTAATAATAATGGTGTTTAATGATTACACCCAATAATATCAACTCACATACAATGAATTTAAGGTTGAGAAACAAAATTGCAAGAGTTTGGCTATATTCAATGCTATTCTCTTGCATTCATGTATGTTTGGTGGAGTATTTATAGGCAATAACCACCAAATAGACATTACAAAGAAACTATATCTAAATCTCTAAGGTAAGCTAGGCAGATTTTGTATTAAATGTCTGTCATACTAATTTTTTGATCATGACTGGCATGTTGTGGTCGTAAATTCCCATTTTGCGCTAAATGATGAAGAACTCCATTTGTATCTAACGGCTAGTCCATGTGGCATGTTGTTATTGGTCTAATAAGAAAAATAGTCATTGCGTTCATCCAACCAACCATAAGTCATGGTTGCAATTTAAGTTCTTCTTGGACGCGACTAGCACCGCGAATTTTTCTGTTTGATAAAGAGAAATTCTTTCAATAGATCGTGGTCTCGAAAGTCATTTTGCCTTTGTGAATTTTGATATGTCAATGGTTATCTTGGATACTTGATAAGCTCTGGTTCTGGACTTAGTTCCCTCCAATCAACTATAAAAGTCGTGGTCGAGATTACCATCGCGATGGTCACCGCGAATTCGACTGTTTGAACTTCATGTCTTTGTTGGTATGGTCGCGACTGAGATTTGCTTCATAAATTCATTTGGTTTAAATTTATCCATTGCGAATTACATGTTCTTGATCGCAAATTAGACTGCCTTTCACAATGCTTGAGATTTTGACTCTCATCTAACTTTTAATGCAAATCTATCTTAAAAACTGTAAAATCATCACTTAAAAATGATGTTAGAACTTATAAATTTAGATTGTCAAGATCAAAAGAGACCTTTGACATAGTTTGACCAACTTAATCCAACATCATGGTTATGAGGACTTAAATGATGTGAATGATGAGCTTCTTAAAGCTCTAACCTTGACATGTGATAAATACAAATCTCAAATAAAAACTTACAAGAAAAAGTGTTCAAAATTGAGGATGAATTTACAAACTTAAATGATCTGATAAATGAGTTAAGGACTTCTGATGAAGTACTAAAAAAAATCTATAGAAAATCTTTCCAAATCTTCATCCTCTCTTGATTCTCTAAGAAAAGAAAATGAAACTTTAAAAGGTGAAGTTATTGAGCTTAGGAATTCTATTTCCAAGTTTCACAAAGGGAAAGAAACTTTGGATACTCTCATTGTATCTCAAAGACCACTCTTAGTGAGACATGTTTTATGCTTTAATGGAGCTTCGTTATCTACTTCTTCTCCTCCTACATTCATTAAAGCATCTACACTTCAAACTTCTAGCATTGAGGTTGTTAGGAAGAAAAGTGCTTCTAACACTAAGCCATTTATGCTTGAGGGCAAAGTAAAGGCTCCCCAAGGTGCAAGAGCTAATCCTCAAAAACCAAATCATGCATACATTTATAGCAAGAGGCATGCTCAAAGGTACACACACAAAAACTTTTTTTCTATTCCTCAACACTCATGGAATTGCATGCACTCTCATAACTAAAGTATGAGAAGGCCTCCTACTCATACTAAAGTTGTGCATAGGAGAAAGATTTATAAGTATAAACGCCAATGCCACTATTGCATGAGGCATGAACATATTAATTCCTTTTGCTATATTGGGAATGCACACCTCAAATTAGAAGACCCTTCTAAGCCTAACCCCCAAGGACCCAAGTATACTTAGGTACCTAAACAAAGGCAAATTATTTTTGTGTTATATGAACGCTTGGAAAGCACCCAAAAAGATAATGATTGACATGTGAATAATGGATGTTCAAAGCACATGACCAAAAATAGAAAGCTATTCACATCCATTAAAGAAAAAAAAGGTGGCAATCTTATATTCAGAAATAATGCCAAGGGTAAGGTAGTTAACATTGAAATTGTTAGTAAGAAAGGTTGCTCTCTTATTGATGATGTTCTTTTAGTTGAAGGATTGAAACATAATTTATTGAGTGTAAGTCAATTATGTGACAAAGGTAATAAAGTCACCTTTGATCTTAAAGAATGTTAGGTTACCACCTTGTTGGATAAGAATGTAGTCTTTAAGGGTGAAAGGAGAAGCAAAACCTATTAAATTGACTTAGACAATTTGGCTAAGCAATCCTTTAAGTGTCGTGTTTCTAATAGCAATGAATCTTGGCTTTAGCATAAAAGACTTAGACATTTTAGCTTGTAGCTTCTACAAAGTTTATAAAAATGAGAGCTAGCAGAAGGTCTTTCAAAGCTTAAGTTCACAAAGGACAAGACATATGGGCTTTGCCAAATGGGGAAGCAACACTAAGCATCCTTCAAAGCAAAAAATGTTATAAGTACTTCTATGCCTCTTCAACTCATTCATATGGACTTAGTTGGACCCACTAAGAATGCTAGTTTAGTGAAAAGCATTATGCATTTATCCTAGTCGATGACTACTCTAGATTCACTTGGGTATCCTTCCTTGCTCATAAGAGTGATACTTTTGATGCTTTCAAAAATTTTGCTAAAAGAGTTCAAATTAAGAAATGTTACTTTATCTCTTTTATTAGAAGTGAACATGGAAAAGAATTTCAAAATGAATCTTTTGAAAATTATTGTTTAGAGAATGTGATTTCTTATAATTTTTCTACTCTTAGAACACCACAACAAAATGATGTTGTAGAGAGGAAAAATAAAACATTAGTTTAGATGGCTAAAACTGTGCTTAACGAGTATTCTTTGCCAAATTACTTTTGGGTTGAAGCCTTCAATACTTCATATTATATTGCTAATCATGTTTTCAAAAGATTCATTCTAAATAAAACCTCTTAGTGGTTATGGAATGTAAGAAAACCCAAGCTTTCATATCTTAGAGTATTTGGGTGCAAATGCTACATACTTAATGCCGAGGAAAACCTTGGAAAATTTGCCTCAAAAATTGATAAGTGTTTCTTGGCTATTCCACCACTATCAAAGCCTATAGGGTGTTTAACAAAAAGAGTATGGTGGTTGAAGAGTCTATGAATATTATTTTTGATGAGTCTAGTAAACTTGATCTTGGAAAATGTTCTCTTATTGATAATCATGTAGGTGACTTTAAAAAGTTGAAACTTGATCATACTCCTAAGGAGAATTGATTAACCTTGAGGATAATGAACCAACATAAGAAAAAGTGCAAGAACAACAATAAGAGAAAAATCAAGCTAAAAAACTCCCTAACGATTAGAGATATTCCAAGAATCACCCAAAAGATCTTATCATTGGTGAGACATCTAGGGGAGTAAGTACTATATCTTAATTACATGCTTTAGATAATAATCTTACTTTTGTTTCTCAAATTCAGCCAAAACTATTGATGAGTCTCTTAATGATAAGAGTTGGGTGATTGCTATGCAAGATGAATTCAACCAATTTAAGAGAAACAAAGTTTGGAAACTTGTTCCTAGGCCAAAGGAACACCCAGTTGTAGGATGCAAATGGTGTTTAGGAATAAGTTAGATAAGTAAGGTTTTATAATAAGAGATAAATCTAGATTGGTTGTTAAGCGATACAAGTAAAATGAAAGCATTAATTATGATCAAATCTATACCCTCGTAGCAAGATTAGAGGCCATTAGGATTCTTTTAGCATTTGCATGCCAGATGAATTTTAAGCTTTTTCAAATAGATGTGAAGAGTGTATTTTTAAGTGGTTTCATTGAAGAGGAAGTTTATGTTGAACAACCTTTAGGTTTGAGTCTCATGTTTTTTCAAATCATGTTTTCAAATTAACTAAAACTTTATATGATTTAAAATAAGCTTTAAGAGCTTGGTATGAAGGCTTAGTTCATTTCTTTTTACAAAATGATTTTAAAAAGGGATAGGTTGGCACTACTTTATTTATGGAAAGGCATAACAAGGATACATTCATTATGTAAATATATGTTGATGATATTATATTTGGTACTCCTAATGAATCTTTTTGTGAAGAATTTGCTATAAATGTATAACTAGGGAGTTTGAGATGAACATGATGGGTGAGCTAAAGTTCTTCCTTGGTCTTCAAGTCAAGTAAACCAAAGAAGGTATTGGTCTTCAAATCAAGCAAACCAAAAAGGGTATCTTCACTAACCAAGCTAAGTACACAAAGGATGTGCTCAAAAGGTTTGGCATGGATGGATGCAAAGTAGCAAAATCCCCAATGAGTGCAACTATTAAGCTAGACAAGGATGAATCGGGTAAGCCCATTTATGAAAAAAAGTATAAAGATATGATTGGCTCTCTCCTTAATCTTATTGCATTTAGACCGACATCATGTTTAGTGTTTGCTTGTGTGTTAAATTCCAATCTTGCCCTAAGGAATCTCATTTTAATGTCTTTAAAAGAATTCTTAAGTATTTGCATGTCACATTGCATTTAGGACTTTGGTATCCTAAGAATTCATCATTTAGTCTTCTTAGAAATTTGAATGTGGATTATATCGGTAGTTTGATGGATAGAAAGAGCACTTTCAAAACTTGTCAATTCATAGGTGAATGTTTAATTTCTTTGTTTTACAAGAAGTATGTTTTTGTGCCTTATCCACTATCAAAGCTGAATATATGGAATAAGTTGTTGTTGCACCTAAATTCTTTAGATGAAGTACTAACTCAAGGATTATGGCAAAGATGTTGAGTACATTCCCATCAATATGACAACACAAGTGTAATAAATCTATCTAAGAATCCCATTCAACATTCAAGGCATATTGATATTAGACAACATTTTCTTAGAGATCATGTCCACAATGGTAATGTGGTGTTAGAATTTATTGACACCAATTACCAACTTGTAGATATTTTTACTAAACCCCTTAATGAAGAAACGGTAAAGTTCACCAAATGGGAACTTATGATGTTAAATGGGAGTTCCTTAGGGTGAAAACAGATCTCATTATGTGCATGTGTAATGAATGTTTGCATTTGTTGCTAGATTTGTTTATAATGATGAATTATTAAGATTAATGTTATAGATGTGGTAATTCACTGTGCAATTGTATTTCTCAATGGCAAATTGCTTTAATTATTCATCATAAAATAAAATTGATAAATTTAGGTTTGGGCCACTTACTTAAACTATCATTTTTTGAAATGTTTTTTAAATTCTACCTCTAATTCATGACTGAAATACTTTATCGCAGTTGCTACCTTCAAGTCAATTTTCACTTTGAGATCTTCCTTTAATCGCGCTTGTGACCAAAGAGTCGCTATCGCAAAATTTTTCAAATTTCAAAATCCTTGACCATTGACTTCACACATTTTCAAGGAATTCTTATCCATTAATTAAAGAATTTACAACTCATGATCATGAAACATATTTTGCTGATGCGACCTTTAAAAATCTATCAACTACAACTACTAGCTTTTCAAACTATCAAATCATGCATTTATTATACTGCTAGCCATTTCTTTCCTTCTTCATACCTCTTTCATGCTTACTTAACCCCCATAAACTCCTTACTCTCCACTTTTTACCTCTTTTCTCATCCAAAACCTCTTTTCTCTCTCTCTCTCTCTCTCTCTCTCTAATCCTTTTCATGCCTCACTTCTTCAAATGCTATGGCTCCCAAAAAGCTAATTGGAGCATAAAAAGGTAAGGGCATAGCCTAAGCTTCTTCCCTACCTCTTATAAGTACTATACTTTTCCATAAAATGAAAGGAGTGATAAAAGAAGAGAAAGCCTAATTTGAAGTAAACAAAAAGAAAATCATTCAAGCCAACAAGTTTCTCTCAACTTTTCTTCTCGCCATTCTTGGCTTGAAGGACGAAATCAATAAATATCTTGAAATTCTTAGATGGATTCCCTTATGTATTGGGAAGAACTGGGATATGCATATGTCATACAAGAATTCATATGCATTGTGAGCATTAACAAAGATTTTTCCTCCAAATCAAGTATGTTTGGTTTAAATTTTTGTTGCTTTGGTAAAGAATACTCCATATCTTACCCTAAAATTTGCTATCTTTTTAATTTTCAAAATGAAAAAGGTACTCCTGCTGCCTCACTTTTTTCAATTTTATCTTTTCTATTTTTTGGCAAAGTATTTCAATTAAAAGAAGATATGACTTGAAAAAAATCCATTACCAAAAACATTTTTATCACATCATCACCTTTCGATCAATGTGAGAGGAGATGAAAATGAAAAGGTCTCATAGAAAGACTTCTCATTTCTTTATTGCCTTCTCAAAGATCAACCCATTCAAATAGGTAAGTTTTTTTATAAATCAATTGGAGAACACAAGTCGAAAGGCTAAGTGCCAATTTCTCCTCCCCTTATATATAATTGCCATCTATAGGCATGTTGAGGCATTAACCCCTTAAATTAAAGCAAATCTCACCATCACTCATGATCCTAGCAAAAACTTCCTTAATCTAACCTACCCTTTGAATGTCAAGCAATAAAGCCAAATACTTATCAATATCTGCCACACTCTCAAAGTCTCATTCAACAAGAGGTGTCTCAAGCCTTTAAATAAAAAAGACTTATGGCTGAAGATGCAACTATGCCTTAAGAAGAACTCCCTCAAGATTTCAAAGGTAAAGGGAAAGCTTTAATTTCCTCATCCTCTTTTAGACCCTCTCATACCTACTCTCTTGGAAAGATCTCTATGATGTTAAAGAAAGTCCTTAAAAGACTCAATTTTCTTCAACATCTCCATGGTCATATCATAGAGATTCAACATAAACTTGGTCTTCAGGAATGTCACTTATATGATTTTGCAATCTTTATTGATGAAGAGGAAGAAGAGACACCTCAAACGCAACCTCAAGAAAAAGAGCCATAACATTAAGGAATTAATAAAGAATAATCCTAGCCTTGATTCCCTTTTCTTTTTTTCTTTCTGAACTTTGGCCTATCTATGTTGTGATCACACACCTATATACATATGAGGTTGTTAATGTGTTTGTTCATATAAGTTTGTTG
Source organism: Omphalea diandra (assembly GCA_949677035.1). Taxonomy (NCBI): domain Eukaryota; kingdom Viridiplantae; phylum Streptophyta; class Magnoliopsida; order Malpighiales; family Euphorbiaceae; genus Omphalea; species Omphalea diandra. The sequence goes on along the minus strand of CATIWR010324411.1, from coordinate 18,628 downwards.
ATGTTTCTATTTTTATAAAAATTCTCTTTATATTATACTGTAATTCTTAACTGATTGCATTTACAATTATTTATCAACCATGTTCTTATCATTGCCTTTATGATTGAACTTTGTTTTTCTCCTCTCTTTTTGATCTTGAGAAAAAGGGAGAAGGTGTAAATGTGCAATATCTTGGTTAAATCAAATTATGGATCTTGTATAGATATTAGTATGGATATGATTGGTTATTAAATAATGAAAGGCCAAATTTAAATTCTTAAGTAACATAGAAGGAGTATATCTTAAGGGGAGTTTTTAATTCTATCTAAGTTCTCTACATTTAAAATAATTCCATTCACACACTTTATGTGCATTTTTTTTACATATTTCAATCTAAGTTGTCAAAATAAAAAAGGGAGAGATTATTGGACTAAATTGGTCAAACCTATGTCAAACTCTATTTTAATCTTGACAACATAGATTGAAAGACTTTAATCATCTTTTTCAAGTATGGTGATTATAGAAATAAAGTTACCGTTTCATTGGAGGATGAATGGAACCAATATTCAAGGTGTACTCATAAATAGCGGCTCGCTATAAGTAAATAACGATTGCTATCCTAATCAAAGCCTAGTAGATTTTAGAAAATCAAGTTCACGATCTCAGTTGTGACACCCTTTGCAATTGTGACTTTCTAAAGAACTCAAGGGATTTAGGTAACCATTCAGGCGAAGCCATATGTCTTAAGAATTACTAATGAAACAAAAATCGTGACTATGACCCTTTGTATAGAGACCACAACCTTTCAAGCTGTGTCACTCTAAGATTCCAGTTGAATTTAAGGTTAGCAGTAGCGCTAAGGTTCACCAGCGTGACCATGGTAGAGCTCACAAAATAAAAGTAAAGCCCTTAATCTTCAATTGCACCTAGAAGACTGAAAGGACTACATTTTTTTGGATAAGCCAATATATAACTGAAATGTATACTCGCTGTTAGACACAATTAAAGATCTCGACCATGAAAAAGCAAAATTCAGAGTAAAACTTAAGTCGCGACCATGAATTCCTTGTCTCAATCATGACATTTGAATGATAAGCATTTAATGCTGGATTTTGCCACCAACTTTAGAGATTATGAGATAGTTTTGTCTTTAACGTCTCTTTGGTGGGAGTAACCTATGAATACAGGAACATAAATGCAAGAGAATAACATTTACTAAGGCCAAACTCTTGAAAATTTATTTTTTAACTTTCTTTCTCTTCTTTATTCTTTATTATTGAGTTGTAAAAAGTTTGTTGTGAGCTTTAAACACACTTTAAGATTGGGTTTGAGAGTGAGCCAATAGAAAACTCTTGTATAGGCTTGAGTGTTAGCGTTAGGAAACACTTGTAAGGTTATGTGTGAGCCTTTGCAAAACACAAGTTGTAAGAAGTCAGGTGTGAGCTTGAAAACACCATTAAGAATTAGTGGAACACTTAATTAGAAGAATTGATGGAATGGATGTAGGGTTGGTTAATATTTGAATCACTATAAATCTCTATGTATTCTATTTTTCTTTTACTTCTTCTTAATTAAACCTTCTTCCAAAATTAAAATTGCCCACCAATTCAACTCCTCCTTCTTGGTGCACAAGGGCCAACACACACACACACATATACAATCAATTTACTAGTTCTTTTCTTTAATAAAGTATTTTGATCATGAGGTAACTCTTTTTTGTAAGTTCTACTGTTATGGTTAGTCTCACCACATCTAGCATAATTGATCACAAATTCTTTTGTTTCTTTGACACTTTTCCTTTATTCGAAGCCCACTCTAACTCTTCAGCCTCTTTCTTTCTTAGTATAGCTTTCTTCCCTTCTTAGGCTTAGGTTTCTTAGATGGTAGAAATGGCTCCTCATTATTCACAAACCATGAAGTAGATCCATTAATAAGATTGATATAATAGGAATATGTTTTCAAATAAGTTTCAACCCTATAGGAGTCATTGACATAATCCCCTGCCTTCTCATTATTGAGATGAAGGGCAGAAATAGTATGTGCACATGGGATTCTGTTTAAGTCCCATCTTCTACAACTAAAACTTTTTTGCTCTTTATTAATCACATACAACCCCCTAATACCTACCACCTGAAACTTGTTCCCCCCTGACCAAACACTCTTATACCAATGGCTCTATTCTTTAATCTTATCTAACTTTTTTTGGTATTTTAGTACATAAAGAACCTTTGGATTTCTTCATCATATCACTTTTCTTATGCAACCTATTCATCCATTTTGTTCTTATCATCTTTAAAAATAGTTATTATCTGTTTCCTCATAGCATCAAGAATGTATGAATTAAAACATTCACACATATTGTTGAGTAACGGGTCAAACTTTGAATGAGTTTTGAAGTGTGACCTTGTCTAATGATTAAGCTCAATGTTTGTTAAATACCTACATGCATCCTCATTTACTTCAGCTATCTCATTAACTTCATTCTTAAACTTCTTATCATGGCTCGCTCTAGTAGCATTCCATAACAAATTTGTTAGACTAGGTTATTCAAACCTAAGTCAAGACTCTCTTTTGATCTTGATAATATAGATTGAAAGTTTTAATGTCAATTTTAAGTGTCATTTTTAGAGTTTATAAGAGTCATCTTGTTTGGAATTCAAAATCTCTAAGCTTGTAAAGTTTATACAAATTCGCGATTTGTATATTCTAAATCACGAGCACGAATTAATCACAAAAAAGGTTGAAGCTAGGCCAAAAGAATTCAGGCTATTTCGCTGCCATAACCCATCCAAAGATTGCAAAGCCTTAGTCATAGAGGAATTAGTGGTGGGTGTGGCATTAGGTTTGCGATTGCGACTTTCATAGTGATAAAAGAGGGAACCAAAGCCACAACCACAACATGCCAAGTGTCCAAAGCAACAGTTGAAAATAAAAAATCGCGAGCGTGAAGGCTTGGTCGCAATCATGACTGAATAAGTTGAAACTTCCTCACCAAACAGAGGAATTCACGGTCTCAGTCGTGCCTATGACAAAATAAACTCTCGACCGTGAAGTTTAAGATCTGTTAGAAAGACCAATGACTACTTTTCTTAGACAACCAATGGACAATTGACACGTGAACTAGCCATCAAACACAAGACGAGGTTCTTACCACAATTTTCACCTCCTTAGTGCAAATTGAAAATTTGCAACCGTAAAATGGCAGTAGCAACTGCGACTTTCGCCTGATAAGCATTTAATGCTAAATCTGTCTAGCACATCTTGGAGATTTATTGATAGTTTTAGAGTAATGTCTCTTTGTTGGATATGAGCTATAAATACTCCATCAAACTAATGTTAATGCAAGAGGATAACTATTGATATGTGCCAAAACTCTTGCTAAGTTATTTCTCAACTTTAATTCTTTATTTCTTTGTACATAGTTTGGTATGATCTTTAAACACCTTTTGGGTTGGGTTTGAGAGTTAGCCCTTGTATAGAAAACTCTTGTATAGGTTTGAGAGTGAGCCTTAAAAAACTCTTGTATAGGTTTAAGTGTTAGCCTTGGAAAACACTTGTAAGGTTTGGTGTGAGCCTAAATACTAGGTTGAGTATGAGCCTTAGAAAAACATTTGTAAGGTTTGGTGTAAGCCTAAACACTAAGTTGAGTGTGAGCTTGTAAAACACTAGTGATTAAGTTAAATATCCAATTGGTGAATTAGGGAGTGGATGTAGGGTTGGTTAATATCCGAACCACTATAAAACTCTTATGTTCATTCTTCTCCTACTCTTCCTTTAATCTTTCATTTTTGTGAGCATCTTCCATAATCAAAAGTTTAAATCTACCACCAATTCAACCCTACCCTTTTTGGTGCACTAGGGTCAATAATTGGTATTAGAGCTAAGTCTCAATTCAAGACTTAATTGTGTGAGAAAAGATCAATGGCTCAAGAAGGGGTCCACTCTCACCTTAATCCGCATTTTGATAGCAATGATTATGCTCTTTGGAAGCATAAAATAGAGATCTATCTTGATAGTGATCTCATCAACTTATGGGATTATATTCTTGAAGAGTGAAAGCTTCCAACAAAGATGGTTTAAGGAGTAGAGATGACACTTGCAAGAGAAGAATAGAGTGAAAAACAAAGGAAGGTAAATGGGAAGAACAAGAGGGCAATGACTATTCTCTTAAGCTCCATGTTAAAAGAAAAAATTGGAAGAATCCAACATTGCCAAATTGCACATGTAGATTGGAGATGTATGTGACAGAATGGAAGCTCTTCATGATGAAAGACCATGAAAGCATCACCGAAATGACAAATAGACTCCTCTCTATTATCACAAACATGAAAGTGTTTGGAAGGATTCTTACTAACTATGAGGTAAACACTAAAATCCTCAAATCTCTTTTATTGGATAAATTTGGTGTAAGTGTATGAAACATTCAAGAGTCCAATCCAGTGATTAGGAAAGTGCTAACCAATGCTCTCATTGGTAAGCTTCTTAATCATGAGATTGCTCTCAAGAAAGATGAAGAGATGAAAAAGCTAAGAGAACAAAGAAACAAAGAGGAGAAGAAAGCTTTAGCCTTTAAAGTTTAAAAATATTATTCAAGCTTAAATGACTCAAATGAAAGTGATAAAAAAGAAAAAGTGCTTGCCAAAATATCAAGAAGGACCAAAGAGTTGATGAAGATGAGAAGAGAAAGAAGAATCTAAAGAAAGTCATATTCCTATCATCACAAAGAAAAGAAGAAGAGCCTTAAGGCTACTTGGGATGATGATTTAAGTGATAAAGATGAAGATGAAGTAGCAAACAGTTGCTTCATGGCTCAATAGGACTCCTTCAAAGAGGTAAGTATTTCTTCACACTCTTATGATGATTATAATCCATTTGATGATATAGACGAAGAGCTTTTGGAAGCTCTCACTTTGAAATGTGACAAATATAAGTCATAAATGAAAACTTATAAGAAAAAATATTCCGAGTTAGAGGATGAATTTGAATCATTGAATAATCTTGTAAGTGAGTTGAGGACTTTTAATGAATAACTCAAAAAGTCCTTAGAGAGTCTATCCAAGTCATCTTCATCCCTACCTCCTTGAGAAAGGAAAATGACTCCTTAAAGAATGAAGCCATTGAGCTTAGAAATTCCATTTCAAAATTTCATAAGGGGAAGGAAGCTTTGGATTCACTTATTATATCTCAAAGATCTCCTTTAGTTAGACATGGTCTAGGCTTCAATGAAGCCTCTTCACCTACTTCTTCACCCACTAAATTCATTAGAGCATCAATACCTCAAACTTCAAGTATTGAGGTCATGGGGAAGAGAGGTGCTCCTAGCACTAAGCCGCCTATGACTAATGGCAAAGGAAAGACCCTCTAAGGCTCAAAGAGTAAATTATGCTTACATTTACAATAAGAAGCATGCTTAACCACACAAACATAATAAATCCTCTTATACTCTTAATCACTCTTGCACTTGCATACACTCTCATAACCAAAGTATGGGAAGGCTCTCTACTTATACTAAAGTTGTGCATTAGAGAAAGACTCATAAGTCTAAACTCTAATGTCATTATTGAATGAGATATAGGCATATAAATGTATTATGCCACATTAGGAAGGCACACCTCAAATTGGAGGACCTTTCCAAGGACCTAAGTATCTTTGGGTACCAAAGTAAAGTGTTTGATATTGCAGGATAGAGACTTCTTCACTAAATTCTCATCATGAAAAATCTGAAGGTGAATGGAGATTGCTAATGAAGAAGGGATAAAGTTTCAAATGGTTATTTGGTATCAAGGCATTGATACTAAACTTGTAATGTATCCCTTATCCCTTATGTTTTTAACTTAATATATTTATGCATACATTTAGGGGGAGTTTTATTGCTTGATATATCTATGTGTTGACATGTTTGATGTGATTTGATTAATTGTGTGATGAGTTGAATCAATTCATTTTGAATTTGAAGTTTTCTACATTTCAAATGTTCAAATCAAAATCATATACTCTATACTAGGGCTATATATGAAAATTCTTAAATTTCTAGCCCTAGTTTATGTGTTCAAACATCTTTAAATGTTTGAATTATTTTGCATTTATGTTTCATCCATTTATCTTCTTATGTGACATATTGTGATCAATTTACAAAACTTATGTTTGCTATTCTAATTTGAGTTTGTACAATTCGCGGTGGCTGTTGCATTGGGTTTGCAACCATGACTTTCATAGTGACAAAGGAGGGAAACAAAGCCACAATCACAACACACAAAGTGTCCAAGGCAACCATTAAAAATCAAAAATTGCGAGCGTGAAGGCTTAGTCGCGAGTGTGATTTAAGGAGATGAAGCTTCCTCACCAAACAGAAGAATTCACGATCTCAGTTGCACCCATGACAAAACAAACTCGCCACTGTGAAGTTTAAGATCCGTTAGAAAAACCTACTTCTACTTTTCTTGGACAACCAATGGACAACTAACACGAGGATTAGCCATTAGACACAAGACAAGTTTCTTGCTGCAATTTATGGCTCCTCAGTGTAAATTGGAAATTCGCGACAACAAAATGGTAGTAGCAAGCGCAACTTTCGCCTGACAAACATTTAATCCTAAATTTGTCTAGCACATCTTAGAGTTTTATTGATAGTTTTAGAGTAATATCTCTTTGGTGGATATGGGCTATAATTACTTAACCAAACTGATGTTAATACAAGAGGATAACCATTGATATGTGCCAAAACTCTTGCTAAGTTATTTCTCAACTTTAATTCTTTATTTCTTTGTACATAGTTTGGTGTGAGCTTTAAACACCTTTTGGGCTGGGTTTGAGAGTTAGCCCTTGTATAGAAAACTCTTGTATAGGTTTGAGAGTGAGCCTTAGAAAACTCTTGTATAGGTTTAAGTGTTAGCCTTGGCAAACACTTATAAGGTTTGGTGTGAGCCTAAACATTAAGTTGAGTGTAAGCTAGTAAAATACTAGTGATTGAGTAAAACACCCAATTGGTGAATTAGGGAGTGGATGTAGGGTTGGTTAATATCTGAACCACTATAAAACTCTTGTGTTCATTCTTCTCCTATTCTTCCTTTAATCTTTCATTTTTGTGAGCATCCTCCATAATCAAAAGTTCAAATCTACCATCAATTCAACCCCCTTTCTTGGTGCACTAGAGCCAACAAAATCCTTCAACACTTTCCCCTTAAAATCTTTCCTAAAGTTGGTATAAATATGTCTACCATAAAATCTCTTTTCACATGTACGAAATAACTCATCCATAGCAGGTGTTAGACCTTGACCATATAAGCAATGTATTACTACAAAGGAAAACAAACTATATTATGCAAAAAAAAAAAAAAAAAAAAGAAATCCAAACTAAAATAAGAAAACTAAAAAGGTTACTAAAATGGATAAACTATCAATGGGAAACAAACTATATTATTAAAAAAACAAAATGAAAAAAGTGAAATGCAAACTAACATATGCAATAATACAAATGCAAATTGAAATGGCTAAACTAACATATGCAATAATACATATGCAAATTGAAATGGCTAAACTAACAAAGAAAAAATGAACTTTATCGTGTAAAAATAGAATCAAATTGAAATGTGTTATTATAAAGAAAAATAAACTATATTATACAAATTAACAAAATGAAACAAAGGGAAACAAATTATATTATTAAAAAACAAAATGGAAAAAGTGAAATGTAAACTAACATATGCAATAATAAATATGAAAATTGAAATGGCTAAACTAACAAAGAAAAATGAACTTTATCATGTAAAAATATAATCAAATTGAAATGTGTTATTATAAAGAAAAACAAACTGCATTATACAAATTAATAGAATGAAAAAAAATTAAAATGCAAAATAACATATTACTAATATATGCAAATAACAAAATGAAATGCAAAAATAGAATGGGAAAATAATATGCATCAAGCTTACTTCTTGTTTGTCTGACATAAAAGTCGAATGTCGTGGGTTGCATTGGATCCCAAAATCAATTGCAAGCTATGTCGTAAATCAACTCCAAGCTTTTTTGTTCTCTCTCCTCACCATAACTAAAGCAAATGAAAATATACAGTCATTTGCATCAATTCCAGTAGTAGATAGTAGTTCCCCCCATACATACCCTTTAAAAAGAACCCATCCACACTTATCATAGGTCTACATCTAGTATAAAATGCTTCTTTTAAAGGGCCTAAATGGACATACATGCCTAAGAACACCCCCTCATCACTATCTTAGAAATGAATTGAATTGCTAGGGTTGGTTCTTAATAACTTAATGGCCTTTGTGCAACAAGAAAAAAGGTTAAATAAGGATGGGGGGAGGGGAATTTAAAACTTAGAGGGAACACAAACAAATAAAAATTTAAGGAAAGGAAAGGAAGAATCAGTGCAAGAGCTTTATAGTGGTTCAAGTGTAAGCAAATCCTGCATCCACTCCGTAATTCATCAATTAAGTATTTCACTAACTCACTAGTGTTTTACAAGCTCACATTAAACTCGGTGTTTAAGCTCACACCAAACCTCAATTGTACATGTGTTTAAAGTTCACACACAACCTTATAAGAGTTTTACTAACCAAAGGCTCACTCTAAACCCAATTCCTAAGTGTTTTAGGCTCACACTTAACCTTTTACACGATTAATATCACTTAAAAACCAAAGTACAAAGCAAAAAAGAGTAAGTGTGTTGAAAATTAAATTTACAAGAGTTTGGATAATAAATTGGATATTCTCTTATATTGAAGGCCATTTGGTGGAGTATTTATAGAGTCTCACCACCAAAGAGTTGTTATTGAGGAAACTATGAGTAAATCTCTAAGTTATGGTAGACAATCTTGCATTAAATGCTTGTTAGACTTAATTTATATTCGTGCTCAAAATTCCCCTTTTGCAGTCAAGATCTCCAAAATATGTCTAACAACTAGTGACACTTGGCATTTGATTATTGGTTCTCTCAAAACTAACCACTAGAACCTTCTATTTATTAAAAGAGTGTCGATTGTGATCATGATCCAAATTAGCACTAGATAAGGGGAATGTGAACTATACTATGAAACAAATTGCCATTTTATGTTCAAGGCTCAAAACTTATTTATAGTTGCACCTTAGGTCATGATCATGATCTTTAAATATTAAAATGGTTCCTTAGAAATGTGGCTTCCTTTTATGGGCTTCTTAAGTGACCGTTGGAACATTTTTTTTATGTCTTTTAAATGTAGCAGTCATGAGCCTCACTATGACTACCACCACAAACTAAATTAGAGGATTTGGCTTCTAACTTTTCCAACAATAGTGGTCATAACACATCTAATAGTGGTAATGATTCTTTTGTCTTAGGTGTGAATTATAGGATAATTTTAAGACTAGGAGAATTTCTAAATCCAATTCAATTTTGATCTTATATTTTATAAGAACAACATTTATACTAGCATTAGAACCTTTCAATCTATATTATCAAAATCAAAAGAGAGGTTTGATATAGGTTTGACCAACCTAGTCCAAGAATCTCTTCATTTTTGAATTTGACAATCTAGATTGAATATGCAAAATATATAACTTCTAGTATACATATCCTTATCGATTTTAAGTGTTTGGAAGTCAAATTGAAGTTGGAAGTTATAGTTGCTTAGTTATGCAATATGTTCAATAAAAGTGAATAAACATTTAAGCATTGAAATTAAAGTTACAAGTATACTCCCACTCAATCTAATAATCCCCCTTAGTTATATCAATTAGTCAATATATTAACATTCAATTTACATATAATTCAATTAGTCTCTCTCGCTTTGTCAAGATAAAAAAGAGAAAGGAATGGAATAAAAGATGATAGGGACAAAATACAATATTAGCATTGAAAGGGATAAAGATAATACATTTCCATTAAATATAGATAAACCTAATTACAATCAAGTCATAAAATGTCATTATTAGGCCTAACATTTCCATTAAATATTGAAAAGGACAAAGATAAAACATTTCTATTACATATACACAAATGTTTGATCACATCTTTGGGCCTAAGATTGGAAAATAGAAAACACAAAAACAAACATAAAATAAATAAAAGTGAAGATGAAAAATAAAAGGAAAACAAAATCTAAAAAGTTGGGGAAGAATCATTATCATCATCATTTATCTTCTCCTTGATTTACTTTTTCTTGGACTTCTTCGTCCTCCTTACTAAGCTCTTCAAAATCTAAAAGATAGTAAGGTTTAAGTCTAAGTTTCTCTTATATCTCTATGATGTCTCCATAAAGATGATGAAAAAGCTTAAGCTGTTTGAGAACCTTGCTTAAATTGGTCTGAAATGAGGTATAGAGAAACAAGTTAAGAAGGAAAATGAGAAGGGACTTATACCTTGGCTTTTTGTGTTTATGGTGCCTCTTCACCCTCTTAAACCACTAATCGTCTTTTCTTCTGCAGATGTAAGGATTGTTGAAGCCTCAAATCTACCTCCTCAAGAAGAGATTCAAAAGTATTTGGCATAATTAATTTGGCATTGAGTAGGTAGTTTAGGTTAAGAAAGTTTTTGCTTGAAAGGTAGGTCATTTTGAAAAAGGCTTCATTTTAGGGATTTAAGGCACCCATAAACCTATAGATTGTTGTGACATGGGAGGTAAGAAGAAATTGGCTATGTTTAGATTTACTTATATGAGCTAATTAGTCAATGAAAAAGCGGTTAATTTGAATAGGTTTGCCTTCAATGAGGTAATAGAGAAAATAAAGTTCCTTTTAGGACACTTTTGCATTGCCATCACCTCTAGCATTTAGAGAGAAAACAATGATTCAATGGAGAAGCCAAAAGGATAGGACTCTTATGTTTTGGGTAAGTGAGGTCTTAAAATCATGGTGGGTTTTAATGGAAATTTCATGCCAAAACTCATTCATGTCAAAAGCAAGAGAGGAAAGATTCTAGAGGAAATCATCCCTAATTTGAAAGTTAAAAACAAAATAGATTTATGGGTAGGTTATTTAAAAGGGTTCATTAAAGCAATTGGAGAGAAGGCCATGCATACTTATTATGGTATCGACAACCTAGCTAATCTCTATATTAACCATGAACTCCCTTATGACTTCCTTATATCCTAGTTCATCTCTAAAGATAAACTCCTTCCATCTCAAGTTTGAAAGAAATACCCTAATTTCTCCATCGAGGTGTAAAATTTGAAGATCAAAAGTAGATGGGATTTTGTTGGCCATGATTATCTTCTTCTTGATCAATTCATATTGCTCTTTCTCTTCTTGAGTCACTTCTTTCATTATGTGAAAAGGAGGTTGGTCCCTTGGGAAGGAAAAGAAGTTTAAGGGGATTTGCCCTTAACATCCCTTGGATGCTTTTTAGAGTTATTAAGGAGACGAGAGGGTGTAAAAAAAAAAAAAGATAAGTAGAAGAGAAGAAGATTTGAGAGAGTTAGAGTGAAAGTGCATAGGTTTAGAGAAAATATAAGAGGGAAAATAGTAAAAGTGGAAGAAATGGATTGAGAGGGCTTTAAATAGGTAGAAAGAGAGGTAAAAATAGCTAAAATATGGTTAATTGTACATTTAACGTCATAAATGAACTGATTGGAATAAAAAGAGTTATTACATAATGTTACTATATTTCAAGATCGCTAAACATGGGTTGCGACTGTGAATTACAAAATTTGTGAGTAATAATTAGTTTTTCCTTTGAAAATGCAACGAATGATGATTTGAATTTGAAAAGTTTGAAAATTCATGGGGGAGAATGGACATTATGAGAAATTTAAAAACTTTGAAAATCTAAGTGACTTGTAAATCTCGACCATAAAATCTTGTCTCAATTGCGATTTGCAAGATAGTTTTAAAAACAAGCTTTAAAATGAAGTTAACTTAAATGGTCCAAATACTAAGTGATCAATATGATATATGGATGATTAAGTCAAGCATTTGAATATGGGAAAACTCAATTACAAGTTGAACTAATTCATCTTAATACAAGATCAACACATTCAAGCATCGTAATCTCATCACAAACACATCAAACATCATAATATCAATCAAATAACATATATGCACACAATGAGACCTATTTTCACTCTAGAGAGCTTCCATCAAACATCCTTAGTTCCCTTTTGATGATGTTGATTTTTTCCTCATTAAAGGGTTTAGTGAAAATATCTACTAGTTAGTTATCAGTATTATTGAATTCTAGCACAACATTACCATTTTGCACATGGTCTTTGAGAAAATGATGTCTGATGTCAATATATTTGCTTCTAAAGTGTTGGATGAGATTCTTTAAAAGATTGATTGCACTAATGTTGTTACATTTTATCGAAATGTGATTAACATCTTTGCCATAACCATTAAGTTGTTATTTCATCCAAAGAACTTAAGTGCACTAATAACCAATTGCCACATATTCTACTTCAACAATGGATAAGGCAATTGAATTTGTTCTTTACTAGACTAATAAACTACACACTCACCAATGAATTGGCAAATTTTGAAAGTGTTCTTTTTACCTAGAAGGCTTTCGACATAATCTGCATCTGAATACCTAAGAATCCTAAAAGATGAGTTCCTAGGATACCATAAGCCTAAATGCAATGTGTCATGCAAATATTTCAAAATCCTTTTAATTGCATGCAAATGTGATTCTTTGAGGCATGATTGAAATCTAGCACATAAGCAAACACTACACATTATATCGAGTTTAAAAGTGGTAAGGTAAAGTAGAAAGCCAATCATACTTCTATATTTTTTCTCATCAATAAGCTTACTTTATTCAACCTTATCAAGCTTAATTTATGAACTCCTTAGTGTTTTAGTAATCTTGCATCCATCCATCCCAAATTTCTTGAGTAGCTCCTTTGTGTATTTGGATTAATTGATGAAGATGTCCTTTTTGCATTATTTGATTTAAAGACCAAGGAAGAATTTGAGCTCGCCCATCATGCTCAATTTTAATTCCTTAATCATACACTTAGCAAACACTTCTCAAAGTGACTCATTAGTAGCACCAAATATTATATCATGAATATAAATTTGTACGATTAAAGTATCCTTGTCATACTTTTTCTTAAATAATGTTGTTTCAACCTTGCTATTTTCAAAATCATTTTTTAATAGGAATTAATCAGTTCTTTCATACCAAGTTCTATAAGCTTGTTTCAATCCATATAAGGCTTTAGTCAATTAAAAAACATGGTTTGGCAATTCATGTAATTCAAACTTGAAGGTTGCTCAACTTAAACTTTCTTCTCAATAAAACCATTTAAAAATGTACTTTTAATATTCATTTGAAAAAGTTTAAAATTCATATGACATTCATATGCAAGAAGAATTCTAATAGCCTTTAACCTTGCAATGGGGACAAAGGTTTTATTATAATCAATGCCTTTGTCTTAGTTATACCCCTTGGCAACTAATCTAGCTTCATTCCTAATGTTGCAACCTTGCTCATCCAACTTGTTCCTGTACACCCATTTGCATCCCTCAACCGAGTGTGCTTTTAGTCTTAGAATAAGTTCCCAAGCCTTATTTCTCTTAAATTGGTTGTGTTCCTCTTGCATATCAATCACCCAACACTCAACATTAAGAGCCTCATTAATTGATTCTAGCTCTAATTGAGAAACAAAAGTAAGGTTATTATCTAAGGCATTAAGTTGTTATTATCTAAGGCATTAAGTTGAGATCTAGTAATTTTACCCTTAAAGGTCTCCTTAATGATTATCTCATTTGGATGGTTGTTGGAATACCTCCATTCCTTAGGCAATCTTTGAGCTTGGTTCTTTTCTTATTGGGTTTGAACTTGTTCTAACTCTTAAGGAAACCATTGCTCTTCAACTTCAATCATAACTTCCTTTAGAGTAGATTTGCGTTCTTACTTCTTAAAATCACCTATAAGATTATCAATAAGAGAACCTTTCCTAAGATCAAGTTTACCAAACTCATCAAACATAATAGTCATAGACTCTTTTAACCACCATGGACTTTTTGTAAAAGATATAAGCCTTGCAAGTGGTGGAGCAACCAAAAAATATGCCTTCATCAATTTTGAGGCAAATTTCCCAAGGTTGTCCTTGGTATTCAAAATATAGCATTTGCATCCAAAAAATTCTAAGGTATGAAAGCTTAGGCTTTCTTCCATTCCATAACTCATAAAAAGTTTTGTTTAAAATAGGTCTTTTAAAAATTTTATTTACAATATAACAAGAGGTGTTAATGGCTTCATCTCAAAAGTAGTTTGGAAGTGAATACTCATTAAGCATAGCTCTTGCCATCTCAACTAATGTTCTATTATTTCTCTTTATAATACCATTTTATTGTGGTATTATAAAAGTCGAAAAATTTTGTGAAATTACATTTTTCAAATAATTTTCAAAATGCTCATTTTGAAATTTCCTTTTCATGGTCACTTATAATATTAGAAATGAATTATCCCATTTCATTATGTACCCTTTTTGCAAAACGCTTGAATGCATTAAAAATATCACTCTTATAAGTTAATAAACTAGCCCAAGTAAACCTAGAGTAATCATCAATAAGAACAAACGCAAGTTCTTACCACCCAAATTAGAAATCCTAGAAGGTCCAACCAAATTCATATGAATAAGTTGAAAAGCTCTTGAAATACTTACAACATTTTTAGGTTTGATGGAAGATTAGTGTCGTTTCCCTATTTGACAAGGTCTACATGTCTTGTCCTTGATGAGCTTTAACTTAGGAAGACCTTCTACTAGTTCTTCTTTTAAGAGACTTTAGAGAAGCTCCATGCTTGCATACCCAAGTCTTCTATAACAAGCCATGATTCATTGCTAATAGATACAAGGCACTTAAAAGATTGATTAGCTAAATTGTCTAAGTTAATTATGTAGGTATTGTCTTGTCTTTCACCTTTAAAGACTACATTGTCATCTACCAAAGTAGTGATAAGGAATTTCCTAGAGTCAAAGGTGACTTTTTTATCTTTATCATATAATTGACATACATTAGGAAGTTATGCTTTAAACCATCCACTAAAAAAAACACTATCAATTAGGAGGCAACCGTTCTTACCAACAACACAAATGCCAATTACCTACCCTTGGCATTATTCCAAAAAATGACATTACCACCATCCTTTTCTTTAATGGATGTGAATAGTTTTTTATTTTTGGTCATATGCTTTGAGCACCCACTTTCCATATGCCAATCATTATCTTTTTTGATGGATTCCAAGCATACCTACCAAACATTGTAAGCATAGAATTTTAGACCTCATAAGACAAAGCCTAATGATGAAATCACTGAAACAAATCCACATAATAAAAAGGGAATTGCTCAAATAAAGGGATGGAAGGCTAGAGAGAACCTTGGAAAATCCCAAAGACCAAAGACCAAGCCCATGCCAAACATAAGGTTGCCTATTAGGTTTGATGGGTTATACAACCTATTAATCAGGTTATACAACCCATCAAACAGGGTTGTATAACCCATTAAATAGGATTGTGCAGCCTTACACAAGGTTGTACAACCCTTGCTAAAACCCTAAATTATAAAATCATCTGAAACTGGTCCCCACTTAACCTTAAGACTGTACAACCTTGGCCGAGGTATGTACAACCCATTCTTAGTTGTATAACCCACATGTAAACCATAATTCTAGTACAACACTCTCTTTCTCTGTGATTAGATGCATCCATGGTGCAACTAAAACTATTTATGGCACTGTGCACCCATCCAACACCTATAAATACCCCCATTTTGAAGGGGGAGGTGAGGCTTGGAAAACCCTAACAAAACCTTACCAAAATCAATTTTCAAACACTCCTAGGTATAGATAACGCAACCCCTAACCTAACTCCACTTTCTCTAAGGTAGAACTAGGCCTTTATCTTTGATTTTTTACATTACCTTAGGCATATTTGGAGGATATTAAAGTTGTTATATGCTTACAAGGATAAAGACATCACTAGGAACCCTTTTCCCCTTCTTTTTCTCTCCCTTTTCTTTCTCATTTTCTATTTTTGAAACTGAAAAAAAGAGGGTTATAAAGCATTGTTGGTAGGCTATATACCCCTCTTCCTAGGTTATACAACCCTTATTCATAGTTGTACAACCCAGGTTCCCTACAACACAATAGAAGATCTTCTTCTTTCTCTCGAATTCTTTGCTTTTAGGGTTATGTTTTGGGATGTTTAGTGACTCTAGTGACAAAATAAAGTAAGGTCTAATGACTTAGGACCCCTATTCACTTCAAAAATGGAGTCTTGCGGGTTTTCTAAATGACTTTCTTTTTTTTTCTTTCTTAAAATGGCTTTATGTTTTTTGTTCCTTTGATATTAAAATTATGTTTTGGTTCTATTTTAGGTACTGAAAGGTAATGATCAAGTAAGGAATTTGAGATTCCCTTGACTTTGAAAGCCTTCTTGGTGTTGGGGTTCATAAATGAGTTTTGTAGAGAGTATTTTTAGCTCTTCAATATCTCTTTTTGACTTGGTATTCTAACTTCTATAATAGTTAGTTATGCCATCAATTTGTAGCTATTTGTGAGCAATATGAGGGAGGGTTCATAAAATTTTAAGATCTCAAGTAAGGTCAATCTTTGTCTTATGCCATGTGATGTCCTCCTTAATGCTTTGCATTTCTTGTTTAAGGTTTTAAGTGTTTTATGATTTACGTATCTTGATCATGTTGTATTCTATTATATTCTAGTTTGTGATGATGGAATGGGCTATTATAGACTTAGAATGTATGCTAAGATGGTATGGTGACCACAATAACCCTTGTTTACCTTTCTTTACTTACTTTATATTCCTTTTACTTGCTTGCTTTTAGCTTGACTCATCATTAATTTGTCTCTTTGTTTGGATGTAGCTGGATACTGGGGATTAGACCATAAACTAGGTATTAACCACTCTTCTATATGGATCATGTGATCATGCATGGTTATATTTATGTGGATGGATGATAATGCATGTGAAACCCTTATGTCACATGATCCCCTCCCCATTATGGATGATTATGTGTGTGAATGGATGATGATGCATGCTAAAACCCTATACCACATGCATGATCCCTCTCCCCTTTTTAGTTGATGACTTGATTTGCTTAAATGAATCATGTTTAGATGAATGCTTAAAGGCGATAATTGGACTAATCAATAACTTAGCTAAAATGTTAAAAGTGAACCAAAGATGCTCGAAGGTTAGATCCCAATATCCAGATGATTTTGGGGTGCTTAACTCTTCCCCCAAGTCATACCTAATTTTTGAACCTGATCTCTAATGGGGTGAAGATGAAATGGGTCTTCTAATTAGCTTAGGTTAGGTTCAAATTTTGCCTTCCTCAAACTCTTGTTCCAACCAAATTTGGGTGGTGACTCCACATTCCCTACGGGTAGTACCAACATATTATCCCATTAAGAGGACCCCCAGTTGGTCCATTCACGTGCCACAAGCAAGGGTTATTACCAAAGTATGAACCTCGTCCTCTTGATCCCTCGATAATTGATAAAAAGTAGGAGTCGCAATCAAGATTCCAATTGTTTGAACACAACCACAAAGCCTTCTAGGTGCTCACAATGGCGACTTCACTAGGGACCTAAAATTAACTTCATGTTTAATCTCTAGTTCACTTTTAATATTTTTAACTTGCTATTGAGTAAGTCCATTATATTCATGTAGCCTCCACACTTTACCATGAGCATTAGGTACCCTTAGACAAATTGATCATTCTCCAAACTTGAGACTTAAGCTCTATTTGAGCTAAGGAGATTGTACAAAGGATTCATCACTCATGAGCCTAGCACCTTTAGATATATCAAATAGGGGATCACGATAGCTGCCCTCAAGCTTATGGGAGCCATCTATGACAATAACCCTTTCAATTATTAGGTGCATGTAGGAGCCAATAGTACCTTGGAATAGGGTACCCCACTTGTTTACATTTTCTAAAGGGAAGTTAGAGTCCTTGAAGAACATGGTTAGATATCCTTAATGTAAACATAAATGTTACCCTGCCCCTTTAATATAATTATTCCCTACATGTAAATACTTATGTATGTCCTCTTCCCTGCCATGTAAATACTTTATATGTACATCCCTCTCTCCCTTCTTAAAGGGATTTTGTTCTTCACTTGTACATATTCCTTCATGTGATGTAAAAAATTCTTCTTTTAGTACCTTTATGTATATGTTCGTTCGAGGCTTTAACTCCTCCTGGTCTAAGGTAATCTTGTGCATTCTTTAGCCCATGATGGTATGAGAATGGGACTCCACCTAGGAAAGAGCCAATAGACCTCGTGTGTGGGAGGAATAAGGTTAGGAGGATCTTTTGTAAAATCACTTTTGCATATCATGCATACATGCATTGATTACTACCTTATGTAACATACTGATAACCCTTGTTTTGCAACCATCATAGCTCCATCCAAACCCTTGTGGAAGAAAAGGGGTAATTAACATACTAAAAATAACAAGACTCTGAGTCTGAGCTACAAACCCGACACAATCATGGAGCCAACCATATCGCCAGAGGTCTTGGATAGAATGATGATTGATTTTGTTATCCCTAGGCACCAAGAAGGGGGGTTGAATTGGTGTATAAAAATTTAAAATAAAAATGAAGAGAAGAAGAAAGAATAGTAAGGACTCAAAGATTTTATAGTGGTTCGGGCAAAACAATCCCTACGTCCACTCCCCAA
>CATIWR010324353.1:0-42067 GCA_949677035.1 Omphalea diandra | reverse complement strand
ATATATATAGACACACACACACACACACACACACACACACACACACACACACACACATATATATATATATATATATATATATATATATATATACACACACATATATATATATATAGACATATATATATATATATATATACACACACACACACACACACACACACACACACACACACACATATATATATATATATATATATATAGTCAAGAATTTATGTTTATTATTTTGGTATGGTAGCTTGAGCTTGCTATACTCTCAGAATAATAACTCTAGCTATATTTACCAAATGATTTGATTTTTTTTTCTAATTACACTAGACATGTTGATCGACAACATAATTAAAATTTATGTCAATACAAGTCCTACAAAAAAAGTATGATGAATCTTTAAAATTTGGCTCACTCATATGTGACCATAGTCTAATGAGGTCTTACAATATTGATCATATCTCAAATTATATGTATCCACTTGCAAAAATGATATACTAATAGTTATGAAACATAAAACATAATATTTTTCATGTTTTATACTTTATCTAATTCAGTGTATAACATCATCAAAATAAGTGAATAATATCAATCATGATGAAGGAGAAATATCTCTTCCCACACATCATATTCAGTAAAACTATTTTATAAGTGTTTAGTTGAGTAACTCTACAACTTTCATGTTTTATACTTTACCTACTTCTAACTATCGGGTCATGAAATTTTAGGTAAACAAAATAAATAGACTAAGTAGGTTTCATCAAGTTCAAGGATAGTAATAATTAAGGAGAATATCTATTCATCAATGGCATATTTAGTAAATATGTTTTATAAGCATTTAAAAGGGATATAACTCTACACCTTTCATGTTTTACACTTTGTCTAACTCAGCCTATATGGACATCAAAATATATGAATAATCTCATACCGAGGAGGTTTCAGTAGGTTATGAATCAATCATAATCAAGGAGTCATATCTCTTCACACACACCATATTTAGCAAAACTGTTTTACAAAAATTTAGATGAGACATAAACATACAACTTTCATGTTTTACACTTTATGAAATCATAAGAGCAATAATCTAATCCAAAAATAAACCAACACGTTTTAGCTATTGTTTCTCCTATACTTCTAACAACTTTCATACATGAACTCTAGCTATAATTACTCTATAATTCTTACTAATTATATATATTTAACATGTTATAAAGAAGAAATTTCATATGGGAAGATGATTATTCACTTACCTTTTTTGACAAAACTAGAAAAGCTTAAGATTTCTTCCTTGCTAGTTTATTCCTTCTCCTCCTCCTCCTCCTCCTCCTCCTCCTCATTTTTCTTCTTCCCCTTCTTTTTTTTCTCTCTTTCTTTCTTTTTTTCTTTCTTTTTTCTTTCTTTCTTTATTTGTTATCTCTTTCTTTGATTATACCTTTCATGTTTTTCCTCTCTTATCTATTTCTAAAGGAAAAGAAATTCAATTTGTATATCTACTCTAATAAGACAGAATCAAAGTGGCTTGTTACTATAGGTTGAAAGTTTAATTTTCCTTTTTTAGTCCCTCTTATTCATTCCTTTATCACCTTTATCCTTCTACTAATTCTCATATGCTCCTTACACTTTTAATAAGTTCTAAGACACATTCATTTAAGATACAATAATATAAATACAACATATGTCAATTTGCAAGACCATTATGAAACATCATATCTATATTCAAGTGCCCTAAATGGAATGGTGCAAATGTTACTGTCATGCTTGTCAAGTGCACATATCTAAGTGATTATTTATGCAATGCATATGTTCATATAGGATTGCAAATCATTTATGCAATGCATATGTTAATGTAAGGATGTTAATGAATAAGAATAGGGATGTTACATTTTTCCCCCTCTTATAAAGAATTTCACCCTTAAAATTCAATACTTGTAGACAAATGTGAATGTTATCATTTCATGTTCTTTTTTGTTTCCCATGTGGCCTTTTCTTGTAAGTAGTTTCTCTATAACACCTTAACCAAAGAGATTTCTTAATTCTGTAATTAGTTTGTCTTATAACTAGTGATTTTCACTAGTTCTTCAACATAACTTGTATCATCAACAATTCTTATCATAATATCCCTAAGTTTAGGTATAGGATTGTATCGATACTTTTTTAGCATACTTACATGAAATACATCATGAATCTAAGCCATCTCTAGTGGTAGTGTAAGTTATAAGCCAATGGATCAATTCTTTCTAGGATCTCATATGTCCTTGTATATCAAAGACTTAATTTCCCCTTTTATTGAATCAAATTATTCCATTCCATGGTGAAACTAGAAGAAACATTTTATCTCCTACCTTATATTCCATTTCTTTCTTATATTGGTTTATGTAACTCTTTTTCCCTTTTTGTGCTACTTTAAGATTGCTCTTGATTACTTTGACCTTGTCCACAGTATCTTGCACTAGTTGTAGTCCTTATAAAATACGTATCCCTTCTTTATCTTAATAGATAGGACTTCAACATTTTCTTCCATATGGCGCTTTATATGGCATCATTTGTACACCACTATGATAGTGATTATTATAAGCAAATTTAATCAATGCAATATATTCATCCTATGCACCTTTGAACTTTATCATAAAAGCTCAAAACATGTTTTCAATTGTCTGGATTGTCCTTTTTTACTATACATTTATCTAAGGATGAAAAGTAGAAATAAAACTGGACTTGGTATCCAAGGCCCACTGCAAACTCACCCAAAATCAATATGTAAATCATGGATCTCTATCTAATATAATGGGCATTAGCACACCATGTAATTGAACAATTTCATCCATATATTTATTGGCCAAGTACTTAAGTGAACTATCCTATTGAATAGGCAAAAAATAAGCTAACTTAGTTAATCGATCAATGATCATCCATATAGCATCATTTTTCTTCAGAGTTCTCAGTAATCCATAATATCCATGGTTATTCTCTCTCATTTCCATACCGAAACTAATAATGATTTCAATTTCCCAACCGATGTTTTGTGTTCTATTTTAATGTGTTGACAAGTCAAACATTTTGAAACATAAGCCACCATATGTTTCTTCATTCTACACCATCAGAAATGAGATAATAGGGTAATATAAATTTTTATCATTCTTAGATACATGGCATATAAAGAGCATTATATGTTTTTTTTAGTATTTCTCTACACAAGTTATCAACATTAGGCACACAAATATGAGATCCCAACATTAAGGCATGATTTCAAATATCAAAACCTATGTTTGCCCTTATTTTACCTTTTCAATCATTTTTTGTAACTTCAAAGCCTTGCCTTGTGCTTCTTTAATACGTTCATGCAACATTGGTCTCACTTAAAAATTAGCAATCAATGCCTCATTCTTTTTCATGTTTAGTTTCATATTCATAGCTCATAACTAAACTAAATAAGATAATGAAAATACCTACAAATGAGTTACACTGCTTCTTTATTTCCTAGTCAAAGCATATGTTACCATATTTGCCTTCCTTAAGTGTTATTCATGGTGCAATTATAATCTTTCAATAATTCTAACTATAACCTCTATCTCATGTTTAATTCTTTTTAGCTCAATAAATACCTCAAACTCTTATGATCTATAAATTTTGAAAAGTTTCACCATATAAGTAATGCCTTTATATTTTTAAAGCAAACATAATAGTGGCAAGTTTAAGTCACGTACTAAATAAGATAATTCATAAGACTACAACTGTCAAGATGAATATGCAATTGCCTTATCATGTTGCATTAAAACACATCCCAAACCTTGATGAGAGGTTTTACTATAAACTACAAATCCTCTATTACCTATAGGAATGGCTGACACCGAAGCAAATGTCAATCTATTTTTTAATTCTTCAAAACTCTCCTAACATGTTTCAAACCACTAAAATGTTGTATTTTTCAAAAGTAACTTGGTTAAAGTAATAGCTATAAGTGAAAAACCTTTAACAAATCGATAATAATGCCTAGCTAGTCCTAAGAAACTTTAAACTTATGTAACATTCTGCGGGGTTTCCCATTTTACTATTTCTTCCATTTTATTTGGTCTGCCTTTACGCCTTTTTTAGAATCTACATGTCTTAAAAACTCTACATGATTATTCCAAAACTCACACTTGCTTAATTTAGCAAACAACTACTTTTCCCTCAAAATTTGCAATACAATTCTCAAATGTCATTCATGCTCCTTTTTGCTTCTTAAATACACTAGTATCATCAATGAATACAATTACAAATTTATCCAAGTAATGTTGAAACATCTTGTTCATAAAAGCCATGAATGCAATAGGTGCATTAGTCAAACCAAATGGCAATATGAAAACTGATAATGCCCATACCTAGTTCAGAAGGCAACTTTTGGTACATCTGAGCTTGAAATTTTAAGTTAATAATAGTATGATTTCAAAACAATATTAGAAAACACCTATGCTCCTTACAACTAGTAAAACAAATCATCTATTATTGGTAAATGATATTTATTCTTCATAATGACTCGATTCAACTACCTATAGTCAATACGCAACCTTATTATCCCATCTTTCCTTTTAACAAATAACATTAGAGCATCCTAAGGTGACACATTAGGTCTGATAAATCCTTCATCAAGTAATTTCGGTAATTAAGTTTTTAATTCTCTCAACTTAGCTAAAGCCATCCTATAAGGTGTAATGGATATCGATGTTGTTTTTAGTGGATATTGATGTTGTTTTTAGAACTAACTCAATGATGAATTTTATCTCCCTGTTGGGTGGCAAACTAAGTAAGTCAACTGCAAATACATCTGTAAACTCATTTACCACTAGAATGTTCTCAAGTCATTCATATACGAACCTTATGTCTATCATATGTGCTAGATAAGCTTTATAACCACTTTTAATCATTGAAAAGCCTTGATAGTAGAAACTAAGCATGCAAGTACAATTTGTCTTTCTCTTTGAAACATAACCCTTATTCGATTTAGAGATTCCAAAATAACTTCCTTAATAAAATAATTTGTTATTGCATTATATTGGGTCAACCAGTCCATACCAAGTATCACATCAAATTCATGGAGTGGCAGCAGTACTAAATCAACATTCAACTCAATGCCATCAATGCAAATCAAACAATCACAACATACCTTATCCACAATCATCACATCTTTCAAAAGAGTACTCATGCATAGGTTAAAACTTAAAAGCTCATACTTACTACACAATTGGGATGTCATGTCTAATGAAATGAATGAATGTGTGGAGCTAGGATCAATTAATACATCAGCTTCCAAAATATGGAGAAAAATTTTACCAGTGACAACTTCTGAAACAAAGATGGCTTCTTGCTTAATCATGGTAAATATTCTAGCATGTGTCTAGGGTTTAAAACTCTAATCTTCTGATTTGATCATAACCTAACCAGTTGTGGTTGTTCCACTTCTACCTCTACCCCTTCTAAATGATGCTTCAATTCCACTTTCTTTTAGAGCTTCAATAGTGGATTCTAATGCAACTCTACCTCTACCTCTCTCTATCAATCTAGACCTTTTTAGACAATCTTTAAGCATATGATCAAAAGATCCTTAAAAGTAGCATCCACTAGACAATTTCTTACATTCACCTATATATTTTCTCCCACAATGCACATATGAGGGTCGTTGTTGCATAATTAGGCCCCAACCTCAGCTTACATAAGATGAAACTCCAGACCCTATGTCACAATCACTAAAGTAACCACCCCTGGCACTAGACTGTGATGGCATATAATTTACACATTTACTTTTTTTTTTTTTTTTTTTTGCTAAAATCTCCATAAACTCATTAGGCCCCCTTTTTGCCTATTACTTTGTCCTTTCTTTTTTCTAATCTTTCCACCCTAATTGTAGTAGCTTTTAACTTGTTATAACTCTCAAGATCTATAGTTGTGATCTTTCTTATGATCTCATATCTCAATCCTTCTTCAAACATTCAACATTTATCTTTGTTAATGGTTACCATAATGGAGTGAGATAATTGATTAAACTTTACCTCATACTCAGCTATAGTCACCTCCCCCTATTTTAGATTAAAAAATTCTCTTCTTTTATCATCTTCATATACTTGAACTTATTATTGAACTCACAAAGAAAATTGTCCCATATAAGCATTAGAGGTAAGGCATCACTCCCTTAAATGGTTTCCCACCAATCATATGCATCCCTCTGTAATAGTGATACTACATAATCAAACTTTTCTTTCATCAAATTTAAGACTTTTTGAGTTCTTTTTAGCCATGTCTCTACCACTATTATTTTATCAATTTGTCATTTTTTTCTCTATGATTTTTTTATGTTTATAAGTTATATATTATGGTTAGTTATGAGGTATGTGTCATGCATGAGAATGTGTAAGAGATCTAACTTTGCTAGTAGGTTGATCTTTTAATGGTTGGTATGATCCTTTTATGGAATATAAATTAGCTTACTTCTCTCCCCTTAGTGAATCATAGGTTCTATCATGACAACCTTCTGTTAATGCCCTATTAACATGTAAGATTATGTTATATGATAATTCATAATAATGCAAAAGTCATGCCATGTTCATATGTATGTCCTTATGGAACCTATTGTGCCCTAATGCCAAAAGCTATAACACCCATTTCCATTTATTAAGCATGACATTCATTACCAAATATTCATATGTATAAAGGTGAACTTATCATTCATACATAACTAAAAAGGCATATCAATATCTAATTTAATGTATATATGTGTTAAGTACAACACATGCGATGTAATTGACCATCAAGAAATTCTTATCTAGGTATATATACATAACACAATGAGAGAAATAATGAAAATTCAACTAATGAGTTATACCCCATGTATGTTTGTGCAAAACTTTATGCCCTGAAATGCCCAAACCTTCTGCTTCACTGTCTAAAAAAATAGTTATGATTTGGTAAGTCATGACTCAATGAATAAAAACAACAATCAGATTCTAATGACAATCAATAATCAATTATTATTAAGATACATTATGAATAGAAGGATTAACTTATGAAAGTACAAATGCAACAAATTATTTGATTTTATCATCACCTTACAAACAAACACTGCACTTGAGAATTCATGTGAATCTAATAGCATTTGCTTTTGTTGGCTAGCATATAACATATGATTCATTTGCTTAATAACTTGTGCTATTGTAGGATATATTAGTCCCTTTGCCAAGTGATTTGTAAGTGTTTGACTAGCCAATCCTAACATTCTTTTAGTTCCATATGTAAGTGCACTTTCACAATGGCATAATAGAACCCTATCATATCTTAAAATCACACATATACACAATATAATCCACTTAGAGCTTTTACTTACCTTTGATGCAACCAATGTTTATGATAGGCTTAAACCTCTTAATTAAGCTTCCTTAATGTGTTGAGGTCCTAAATGTAATAAATATATGACTATAAATGTGTACAATTTAGTTTGCATACTTGATATGCACTATGGTCATGTTCTATGCAAGTAAGTTTAGCATTTATGCTTATTATTCTTATATGGTAGTCTAAACTTGCTACGCTCTCCCTATAATACCTCTAGTTATATTTACCCAAATGACTTGATTATTTTTTATAATTACACTAGACACATGGATCTATAACAAAATTGAAATTCAATTCAATACAAATCCTATAAAAAAAAATATAGTGAATTTTTGAATTCTGGCATATTCTTATGTGACCATAGTCTAATTAGGTCTAGCAAGTTTGGCCATATCTCAAATTTTACATATCTAATGGCAAAAATTATTTGCCAATAACTATAAAACATATAAAAGAACATTTTTCATGTTTTACACTTTAAAGTCATCAAAATAAATGAACAATCTCATGCTAAGTAGGTTTTAACAAGTTTAAAAATAGTCATAATGAAGAAGCATTATCTCTTATCGCATAATATATTCAACAAAACTATTTTATAGGTATTTAGATGAGGCAGAAGCCATTAAAATATATGAACAATCTCAGACTGAAAAGGTTTCAATAGGTTATGAATTAGTCCTAATCAATAAGTCATATCTCTTCACACACATCATATTCATCAAAATTGTTTTTCATGCATTCTAATGAGGCGTAATTATATAACTTCTATGTCTAACACTTTACTAATTCCTCTTCTAGTATTATGAAATCCTAGGTACAACAATATGCTTCAGAAATAAACCAACACAATTTAGCTTTTATTTCTCCTATAGTTCTAACAACCTTCATACATGAACTCTAACTATAAGTAGTCCATAATTCATACTAATTATAAATGTTTAACATGTTATAAAGAAAGAATTTCATATGGGAAAAAGATTAATCACTTAGCTTTTTTGCCAAAACTAGAACAACTTAAGATTTCCTTCAAGATAGTATATTCCTTCTTTCTTTCTTTCTTTCTTTCTTTCTTTCTTTACTCTCTTTTCATTGTACCCCTCATGTTTTTCCTCTTTATTTGCTCCTAAAGGAAGAGAAATTCAATTTATATACCTATTCTAATAAGACAACATCATGGTGGCCTGCTACTATTGATTGAAAGTTTAATTTTCCTCTTTTAGTCCCTTTTCTTCATTCCTTCATCATCTTTATCCTTCTACTAATTTCCATATGCTCCTTACACTTTTAATAAGCTCCAAGACACATTTATTCAAGATATAATAAAATGTGTACCACATATGGCAATTTGCAAGGCAACTATGAAACGTCATATCTATATTTAGGTGCCTCAAATGCAATTATGCAAATTTTACCATTATGTTTATCAAATGCACATAGTGATTATTTATGTAATGCATATATTCATATGTGATTGCATATCATTTATGCAATGCATATGTTTATGTGAGGATGTTAATGAATAAGAATAGGGATATTACAAAAAGTCTATACATATAACTTATGGTCTGTGCAAACAACATCCAATAGGCCTAGCAATGAGAATCTCCTGAAACAGTGACTAACCAAGCCTAAAAAGTTGTACATATTTGTAATGGTCTATACAAACAACCCTTAGTCTGTACAAGTAACTTCTAAACTCTAAACTCTAAAATACTCATTGATCATATCCATAGAGAGAGAAGGAGAAGATTAGATAAGGTGCAATCTATCCCACAAAACACAAATGCACCTCATTTCTCTCCATAAATATCCCACCATTTAGAAGGGGTAGGGGAGGTAAAAGAAACCTTAGGGAAGTGCTACCAATTTGAGGACTCAAATCCTAAAGACCTTTAATTTATAGAAACTAAAGAACCCTACATCAGCCTAAGAGATTTAAGGTAAAAGGCCAAGTTTAGCTCTCTCTTTTTTTCATTGTTTTCTTTGCATTTTAGAGATATTTTTATCACTTTGCTACCTTTGAGGGCTAACAGCTAATCTCTAAGCCATACCAAG
Organism: Omphalea diandra; assembly: GCA_949677035.1. NCBI lineage: Eukaryota > Viridiplantae > Streptophyta > Magnoliopsida > Malpighiales > Euphorbiaceae > Omphalea > Omphalea diandra. The sequence goes on along the minus strand of CATIWR010324353.1, from coordinate 32,662 downwards.
CATCCATTCTCCCTTCCTCTTTTCCTTTTCCTTCTATCTATCTTTGCATTGTAGATTTTAGGTGTTGCTCTAGAATTGCTTTTTTGCTTGCAAGTATTAGGTTAGTTTATAAAATATTTAGAAATAATTTTTAGGACACACCCTTTATCTTTAGTGAAATTTTATTCATTGCTTGTCAATATAGTTTGTTGTCTTAATTTGCATGCACTCAAGCTTTATATTGTATTTGTATAAGGAATGATTAAAATTAATTAACAGAATAACCTTTGAATGATTAGGGTATATACCTGGGATTGTAAATAATTTATTTATCCATCCTGTTGACCTATCAATCTTTCAATGGTTTGTTTGTAGGTTTTGATTGAAAAAAAAAAAAAGGAAATTATCTTCATAATTTCCTCAAAACTTGCAATTAAGACTTGTTGTTTCTTTGCCTTTGAAATTGAACTTTTTTTATTCTTTCATTCTTTAACCTCGATAATTAAATAGAAAATATATATATAAGGTATTTTCCATTATTTATTCCCCTTTTTTGCTTCTTTTTCTTTTCTTGTAGGGGATTGTTTCCTTTCAAAAAAGAGGCAGGGCTATGGGTCCTACTGGATTTAGAGGGGACTAGGATTTAGACCTTCCTACGTATGCTACTGAATGAGATGCCAAAGATTGATCTAGCAATGATGAATGCACTTTTAGAATGGTAGATGGATACAACTCACACTTTCCATCTACCCATGATCGGTAAGATGAAGTTCATACCAGAGGACTTCTCCTTCCTAACCAAGCTGCGATTTGAGGGTATTCCCTTACCCATAGATTCTGGTGTGCGTGAGTTGGTGCTTTAGAAGGACTACTTACTTAAGGTCCTTGGTTGTGTTCCCCTTTTCAAGATGAGTAGGACTATGGTGAGGTTTAGGATTTAAATCGACACAGCCCAGGCTCACTGATGATAGCTTTAATAAGGTGATCGACTAGCACATGTGTTGTTTCCTATTATATATCGTGTCAGGGGTCTATTCTCTAGTGCCTCTAACATGTCTAAGCTTTGCTTGGTACCGGTGTTGAGGACCTAGGCCTACTATATTATTTTGACTTAGGGTATATGGTATTGGAATACTTTTATAAATATCTCAAGTGGTACTCTTAGGGTATGGGGTACATGTGCAATGCATGAAGGGTTCTCATCGTAAGTATCTCTTAATTCTTTTTTTATGCTTGAACTCTATTTGAATGCTTTAAGACATATGTTATCTTTATTAACAAGCATAGGGCATTGAGTTAGGGCAACTGGAAGGCCCAATCCCCCAAGGATGACATGTATGGTGGTTACCCTCGTTTCTCACAGTGGAGCGTCGTGTCTTGCAAGGAGTCCTCTGTCGTTGCCAAACATGCCTGCCTAAACACGATTACTCTAGACTAGGTACTTTTCCCTTATACAGATAAAATTATGTGAGTTATGATTATTTGTCTTTTATTACTTGGTTTTACACTTGCAATGGTTTTCCAATTTTATTATAACTATGCCTTGAGTGAAGGGGTCTCATAGGGATGTGGCATCTAGAGGTGGTGGAGGTAGAGGCTATCTCTTATAAGCATCGTCTGATGTTGGAGCGCTCTATTTAGAAGTCGTACTTAGGAAAGCATATCTTTCACAAGTACGAAGGTCTGGATGAAAGATCAGTCCCATAGCGCCTACCCACAAGTCTGTTCTAAGAAAGAGACCTTGAGGGAACAGACCTCACCACAGCACTATGCAACTTGCTAGGGGAACAACTATCTTCTACTAGTACTCCTTGTAGGTCTTAGATGGTTAGAGCACTCATAAGGAATCTTTCTCTATTAGAGGTAATTAATTAGGCATTCCCTCAATGTGTACCTAACGAGGGGATAGTCTTGCACCACAGGGGTTGTGACACCACTGTATAAGTTATACGATGATTTGCTACTTCTACTTTCGCATTTGGTGCTATTACTGCTCATTGTCGCAAATGCGCCCATAAATCGACTTTGGAAGACATAGAGCTCGTAATGGTAGGTGACCTTGCTTTTATGCTAAATAATCAAGTGGAGTACTATATAACTTCATTAACTGGGTCTATGATGTCATTGTGGATCACCCAATCAGCCTGTAAGTTTAAGCCTAGTGAGATCACCCATGTAAGCATTTTCTTTTTTGTCTCCTTGTACGCTAACTATGACTTGAGTTTTATTTTTTAAGATGTTTATCTTTTCCTTTCCATAAATTCCATGCATGTAGGTTAAGACTATAGTCAATCTAATCATTGCCCTAAAGATGGTTATGATGCAGCAGATGGGCTTCATGTAAGTTAGTAAGGGAAAACAAAAGCCATGCAGGTTCATGATTTATGTTTTGAGTTCTAATTATCCTAAACCTCGTGTTTCTTATAGGAGACAATACAATGCCTTAACTATGAGATCGAAGAGAAGGATCAATGTCTGACTGAGGTGGAGGTAAAGATTGATACCTTAGCTCAAGCAACCGTGAAGCATGGGTATGTGGTGACAGATGACGAGGCTAAGGATTCCGAAGCGAATGCCTCTAAAGACAGAGATAGTTGAGCTCTAGAGACCTCTTCCTAGTTTTTAGGACATTTTTTCTTTTCCATTTGAGTACAATACATTTAATTGATATTTTGTACAACTATATAATTTATTGGACGATTTGAAAGCCCCTATTTTTAGATGTTTGCTCAGGACTTTTTAGAGTAAACTAAGGCAACATTGTCTCCTTTTTTTGTTAAACTCTAATACTCTAATTTTCTTTTAATTCAAAAATATGAGTTTTGTCTTTGAATGCATGTTGCCATTCTTTTACATATATGCTTTCTAGGACAGGTATAAATGTCATTTTAAGCTCAAAGTACAAAGGAGAAGTTGCCCAATCTCATACCAGAAGCTGAGGGTTGTGTTGGCCCTAGTGCACCAAGAATGGGGGGGTTGAATTGATGGTACATTTGAACTTTTGATTATAAAAGATGCTCACAAAAATGAAAAATTAAAGGAAGAGTAGGAGAAGAATGAACATAAGAGGTTTATAGTGGTTCAGGTATTAACCAGCCCTATATCCACTCCTCAATTCACCGATTAGATATTTCACTCAATCTCTAGTGTTTTACAAGATCACACTAAACTTAGTGTTTAGGCTCACATCAAACCTTACAAGTGTTTTCCTAAGGCTCACACTCAACCTAGTGTTTTAGGCTCACACCATACCTTACAAGTGTTTTCCCAAGGCTAACACTCAACCTATATAAGAGTTTTCTAAGGCTCACTCTCAAAACTATACAAGAGTTTTCTAAGGCTCACTTCTAAAATTATACAAGAGTTTTTTAAGGCTCATTGTCAAACCTATACAAGAGTTTTTTACACAAGGGCTAACTCTCAAACCTAACCTAAAAGATGTTTAAAGCTCACACTAAACTATGTATAAAGAAATTTTTTAATTAATCCTTTATCTAGGAGATCTTGAATTTCTTTCTGATAGTGAACCTGTAGCTCTTCATTCATATGAATAGTTTTGGCTTGTGTTGGAATATTTCTTTCGTCAAATTCTTTGACGTAAGGTAATTTAACAATGTCTTTTTTTGTTCCAAAAGGCATTAGGAATGGTGGCGCAGACATTATTTTGAAAAAGACTATCTAAATCCTTAATTCTTTTTTGTATTGAAGGATTTTGAAGATTTTCTTCAATTTTTAAAATTTTTATTTCTTTTGTTAAAAAGGTTATTTGTTTTTTCTTTTGACTAACAAAATTAACATCAGGACAAATGGAAGATTCTTAAAGAAGATTAATTTCTTTTTTTGGAATTCGTTGAACAAATTTGAAAGAGATTTCTTTTCCAAAAACATTTTTTGTAATTCCTTTCTCACAAACTTTAAAAGGGTAAATAAGGGTAGCAAAAGGATTTCCTAAAATAATGTTTGTGGTGATATTTTTAGATAAAATAAATTATGTCCTAAAACAAATATCATCACAGTAAATTTTTGCATTTGAAAGTTTGTAATTAATAGTTAATCTACCAACATTAGGAATATAAAGTCTTTCAATGGTTTTTTCATAATAAATAGTTGGAATTAAACCTTCTTATATGCAGTTCATACCTACTCTTGAATCTATCATAGCAATAGTATTTAAATGAAAATCATTATCAATTTTTTCGATAGCATCAAAAAGTAAGGAGGTATCTTTAGTAATAACATTAACAGTTTTGATATTGCAAACGCAAAGTCCTTCACATTCACAAGCCTTTTCTTCCTCGAAAGAAATCTCTTCACTCAAAGATTGAACAATAAAAACTTCATTTAAATCATCACTCTTGGTTTCAGAGGAACTGCTTAAAAGTAAATTAATCATTTGTTCCTTAAGCTTATCAGAGATATCTAAAGCATTAATTTTGTCTTTCATAAAACATTGATTTTTAAAATGTCTAACTCTTCTGCATTTGAAATAAACTTGAGCAATAAATTTTTTCTTTGAAGATTTTCCTCTTTTTGATTTGTTGGCTTTGGAAGAGGTTGGTTTTGATGAAGACAACTTTGAAGACTTAAAAAATTGATCATTTGAAAAAGATCTTTTGGATTTCTTAAAACTTTTCTTTTGAAATTTCTTTTTATTTTTTGAAGGAGGAACAATTTTTTCATAACCTTACTATTTACAGAAACTTCCTAACTCTTTCTTTTCACTCTTCATTTCTTGCTTAAGTTTAACATTAAGCTTAAGATCAGTGCAAATAGAAAAACCTTCGTTATTAATATGATTAATGATTTCTCCAAAAGTAGGGTTATCATAATCAATTGCACCACTCACCCCCTCTTATTCGCAATCGTACTTTCTTAGCGAATAAAGTTGGTTGACCATAAATGAATCTTTCTTTCCAGAAAGCATGAAAATAGTTTATTCTAGTGAATAGTTTGGTGAGGAAAACATCTTTGTACCACCTAAAATTTGAAAGTTTTGGACAAGTGAGATTAAACAAAACTTCAGAGGCACGAGCTTGAAATTATTGAGGGTCACAATAAAATTTTTAGTAATAGCATAAAGAAGAGTTGCAACAGCATCAGGTTCATTGGTACTAGCAGTACCTTGACCTTCAGTTCTAGTAACAACTTTAGTGGCTATTAAAAGATAATTTTTGTTATCATTAGTAACATAATTATCCTACTAACCTTTTAATATCTAGTGAATTCAGCAATTAAAAGTTTAACAATATCAGGGTCAGTTTGATCCTTAGTCTTATAAGCAGAAGCAGCCATAGTCATCTCATGTTTAAAATCAGATATTCACTTAAACCATCAAAATTTCATTCATATTTAGCTTCTCCATCAAATTTAGATTGAACCATTTCTCTTCACTCTTCGAACTGAACATCAAGAGGAGTAGATCTTTTGTAATAATTTCTTATAGTAAGGTAATTTTTATGAAAAAATTTATTAATAGAAAAAGTTTCTTGAAACTGTTCTTCTGAATTTTGAATTTCTTGTTCTTCCTCTTTTGAAAGAACCAAAATTCTTTGTTGAGTATTAGAAGATGAAATATTAAAAGAGTTTAATTTTTCTTGGATTTTTTTCAAAATATCCTTTTCATAAGATAACTTACAATCATCAGGTAATTGAACAAGTTTGAAAAGAGGTTTGGTAGGGTCAACCATTGGTTAACTTCCTAAAGTAGATGGTTTAAAAGAAATTTTAATTTCTATTCTATCAAGTTGATCAACAATTGTATGTAAAATACAATTTGTGTAATTATTCTGAAATTGAACATTCTTAATATCTCTTAAAAAAGGTTGTTTCAAATGATTATCAACCACATTAATTCTCTTGAAAGGTGAACAAATTATGTCATGATTTTGAAATTTTATTTTTATTTCATCTAAAGGAGGATCAACACTAGAAATAACTTCTCCAGTAGTTCTAATCCAATTTTGTGAAATCCTTTCATTAACATTAATTTCCTTAAATGGAAAATCAATTCCTTTTAATCTACAGTAAAAGGAAAACCAAATAAAATAAGGAATATTGCATTTAATATCATTTAAAAGGCATAATACTTTTCTCTTAAATTATTTCTCTATTCTTCCTTAAAATGAGTAACAAACCAATGTCATTTTTCTTTATTATAGTCTTCTCCTAACTCTTTTCTTAAAAATTCTTTATTAATAGTAAAAGGTTTTGAAATCATAGTAATAGTTGAAAAACATTCCATTTGAGATGGAGATGGTGACATTCTGCTTTGCTCAGGGTCATTATTAACAGAAGACTCATCATCAGATCTTCGATCTGATTCTCTGTAGATGGGTCTAGGAATATTAGGATAAAAGTCAACCTGCTGAAGAGTAGTAGGAGAAGATGTTTCTCTAAAGGACTCACTTTTTAAAAAATTTTGGGTCAGAATAACAATAGGAATAAAAGTATTAGATGGGCTTCTAAGGAGACTAGAAGTGGATCTTCTACTATTCTAGAATTCTAAAACATTTTGAATAGAAGGAGCAAACTGAATCTGAATAGATCCATCAGATTTTTCACTTATACTGGATAAGCTTGATCCGATTTCTATTAGTTTAGGAGTAAAAATTTCTTCAAGATTCCATGTTCCAGCTTGGCTAAGTTCATGCCATCTAAGCTTTTTAGGAACATGAATCTTACTATGTTGAGAATTGGCTTTAAAAACTAAAGTTTCGTTTCCTAAAAATTTACACTTACATCTAGGATCTATAATGGTAGTCATAACCTTATAATAAACTCTATAGATTATAACAGCAGATATAGAATTTGTAGCAAAATCTATATTCTTTAGCTTAATAGTCAATGACAAAGTATCCATTATTTTTCCATCGAACAAAGGTACTAAAAAATTAAGATAACAATTAAAATATATTGGACCAATGGCTAAATTAGATTCGGCCATGGCCAATATAAAGTTTAAAAAGTTTTGATGCCTAGCATCTCCTAAACAAAGGAACACAGGAATATCAAGGCCTAATCTAAACAATGGCTTAACGGCTACCTACACCATACCAAGATGAATAACCTTGTATTTTTCTCAGTATTTAAGAATAGCATCTAGTGAAAGTAATTGAATATTCTCATGTTCATGACTTAAAGAAATTGTTTGTTCAATTTGTTTTATTGCATAATCAGATATAAAATCAAATGAACCAATTTTGTATACTGAATTAACATCTTTTTTAAGGATGGACCAGTTATGTAACTAATTTTCTATTTAGGCAATATTAACTTCTTCACAATTTATATCAGCATCTGAAGAATAATCTTCTAACAGTGAACTTGGAGCATGAGAGGTGGATGAAGAAGAAGGAGATAAGGTTAAGGTTCTAAATAGTCTATTCATTATAGCTAGACAGAATGACAATAGAGATTGCAAATATAGGGGTAAGTGTTTGCGGTATAACTGAGGGACCACACAACAACAATGGGTAAATGGGCTGACCAACACTTAACTGATCGATTGACCAACACAGTAACAACACAGATGTTACTCAAGATATCAACAGGCTTTGATATCAATACAGCATAGCGAAGCACTTTATATATAAATTTTTTACAGAAAATAAATTTGCAAAAAATATAAACGTGAATACAAGCGAGCTTTTTGATGTGAAAGATCCTTTTAAAGGCAACCACAGAGCATACTTAGTGATGATTTGCAGAAATATAAATAAAGCATAATATAACAGAGATATTTATTGAAAGGAAGAGAAAATATTATAGGGCTTAAGCAGAGGAGAGGGCAAGAACGTGTGAGATTTTTGCTTCTCTATCCAAGTTCTGCCTTTTATTTACAAATGAATAAGTATTTATAGAGTTTTGGACTTAACAAGGTTTTAATTCCCAACAAATATCTTAAAAGTAAAGTAACAGATGTATAGCCAATATGAAAAGTTTTAAGTTGGCCAACAAAGTAAAAGTAAAGTGAAAGATAAAGTAATGGATGTATGGCCAATATAAAAAGTTTTAAGTTGGTCGACAAAGTAAAAGTAAAGTAAAAGATTCTTTAACATGCGTCCGACAAAGTGACCATCATGAACAGGCTAAGGAGTAGCCAACTGTAAACTGAAGCAATCATCTTCGTTGGATTGAGCATAATCAGATTCTTCAGTGTCTTCATTATCGCTTGACACCTTAAATAATGCTTTTAACAAAAGTTGCTTATATTCCTTTTTATCTGGTGCAGACGATTAGCTTGAATCTTGCTTTTAATAGAAAGGAATTCCAATTGTTCTACACTGGCATAGAGGAAAATTAAATTTTTTTCTTAAACCGTTGAATAACTACATTCTTATTAGCTTGACTAATTTTAAAATTAGCCCACCATTTAATCATTTGTCTAGGAGATCTTGAATTTCTTTGTGACAGTGATCCTGTAGCTCTTCATTCATATGAATAACTCTGGCTCGTGTTGGAATATTTCTTTCGTCAAATTCTTTGACGTAAGGTAATTTAACAATATGCCTTTTTCTATTCCAAAAGGCATTAGGGATGGTGGCGCATACATTATTTTGAAAAAGACTTTCTAAATCCTTAATTCTTTTTTGCATTGAAGGATTTTGAAGATTGTCTTTGATTCTCAAAATTTTTATTTCTTTTCTTCAAAGGTTTATTTGTTTTTCCTTTTGACTAACAAAGTTAACATCAGGATAAATGGAAGATTCTTAAAGAAGATTAATTTCTTTTTCTGAAATTGGTTGAACAAATTTGAAACAGATGTCTTTTCTAAAAATATTTTTTGTAATCCCTTTCTCACAAAGTTTAAAAGGGTAAATAAGGGTAATAAAAGGATTTCCTAAAATAATGTCTATGGTGATATTTTTAGATAAAACAAATTGCATCCTAAAACAAATACCGTCATAACAAATTTTTGCATTTGAAAGTTTGTAATTAACATGTAATCTACCACCATTAGCAGTATAAAATTGTTTAGTGGTTTTCTCACAATAAATGGTTGGAATTAAACCCTCTTGTATACAGTTCATATCAGCTCCTGAATCTATCATAGCAGTAGCATTTAAATGAAAATCATTATTAACACCAAGATCAATAATAACAATCCATTTTTAGTACTTAATTTTTGAAATGATATTTAAAAACTTTTTTGTAGGAATATTTTTTGCTTTTCCTGAGACTTCATAGGATGTACTAGGCAAAGAAGGTTGTGATTGAATGATATTTGAAATGTCGTATTTTAAAATTTCTTGTTTTATTAAACTTTTTTCAGTTTTTAAATATCTCTTTTAATATTTTTAATTTCTTCTTGTAATTCAAAAATGATTGGAGGAGAGGATTTTTTGCTAAATCTTTTGAAAACATCATTAATATCATATCTTTCAAAATTTTTAACAGGTTTATCAATAACAATTTCTTTTAGCTTTAAAAGATATTCCTTTTGAATTTAAGGGTTATCATTTTTTTTTATAGCATCAAAAAATAAGGAGGTACCTTTAGTAATAACATTAACAGTTTTGAGATTGCAAACGCAAGGTCCTTCACATTCGCAATCCTTTTCTTCTTCAAAAGAAATCTCATCACTCGAAGATTGAACAATAAAAACTTCGTTTAAATCATCACTCTCAATTTCAAAGGAACTGCTTCAAAGTAAATTAATCATTTGTTCCTTAAGCTTATCAAAGATATCTAAACCATTAATTTTGTCTTTCATAAAACATTAATTCTTAAAATGTCCAACTCTTCAACATTTGAAACAAACTAGAGCAACAAATTGTTTCTTTGAAGATTTTATTCTTTTTGATTCTTTGGTTTTGGAAGAGGTTGGTTTTGATGAAGACAGCTTTGAAGACTTGAAAAACTGATCATTTGAAAAAGATCTTGTGGATTTCTTAAAACTTTTCTTTTGAAATTTCTTTTTATTTTTTGAAGAAGGAGGAATAATTTTTTTCATAACCATACTATTTACAAGAACTTCCTAACTCTTTCTTTTCACTCTTCATTTCTTGCTTAAGTTTAGCATTAAGCTTAAGATCAGAGCAAATAGAAAGACCTTTGTTATTAATATGATTAATGATTTCTCCAAAAGTAAGGTTATCATAATCAATTGCACCACACACCCCCCCTTATTCGCGATCGTACTTTCTCAACGAATAAAGTTGGTGGACCATAAATGAATCTTTTTTTCCAGAAAGCATGAAAGCAGTCTATTCCAGTGAATAGTTTGGTGAGAAAAACGTCTTTGTACCACCTAAAATCTGAAAGTTTTGACAAGTGAGATTAGACAAAACTTTAGAGGCATAAGTCTGAAATTGTTTAGGGTCACCAATAGAATTTTTAGTAATAGCATAAAGAAGAGTTGCAACAGCATCAGGTTCATTGGTACTAACAGTACCTTGACCATCAGTTCTAGTAACAACTTTAGTGGTTGTTAAAATATAATATATATATATATATATATATGTGTGTGTGTGTGTGTGTGTGTGTGTGTACATATATATATATATATATACGTACATACATATGTATATATAACATTGTATAACTCAATCATATATACACTTCTTCTACATAATTTGAGAAATCCTTAATATATAAAATCAATCGCCTATCCGAGGCCTACATATCAGTCACTATAATCATAATATCATATACTAATCGAACAGTAATTCATTAGGACTATTCCATCATTAACATAAGCATAAACATATATATCATAAAACAACAAACATATCATTATATAATATGGTCATAATATTGTTTCAATGTTTGGTACACAGAAAACAAATCATTCTTAACGGTAATTTCATTTTTCCATTTTTTAAGTTCTTAGACAAATTTAGAGTTATCTTATTCCTTTTGATTAGAGTTATCAAATTTTATTTATTATTGAGTTATCTTATTCAATTAATTATCTTTAATAAAAGTTGTTTTTTTCATTCTATATGTTATGTATTGTCCCTTCAATGATCAACCTTAATCATTTTTTTAAGGGTTATCAAACTACATCTCTTTGTGGATTGTCTTATTCCTGAAATGAGTTATTCAATTAACTATCTTTTGAGTTAATCATTTATGATAAACTTTGATGATCATCTTATTAAAGGTTATCCATTCTTTATGTTCTTTATGTTTTTTATGATCAACTTTGATTATCATCTTATTGAGGGTTAGCAAACTTTTTAATTTTTAGGGTTATGTTATTCCCATAAAAGCTATTGATCATTAAATGTCTTTAGGATAATTTCATTTTTTCTTTCTTTATAGTCTTTGTATCTTTTATGGTCATTTTATTCATTTCTTATAGGTTAGCATTGACATTGTGTCTGTTTTAAGTTATTTTAATCTTACAAAGATTAGTGTACTCATTATCTTTAGGGTTCTTTCATTTTTCCTTTGTTTTATATACTTTGTGTCTTTTTATAGTTATAGTATTCCTTTGTTTTATGATTACGTTGTTCCTTCCTTTTACGATTATGTTATTCCTATCATAACGTGAAAGAATTTGATCTTCATATGTTCTTTATGATTTTTGAAAAAAAAATGGAGTGCCTTTGGGTTTTTTATGGCTATCTTAATTCTAAAAAGGAAATAAGAATACTAAAACACATAATAATACTTATTTTAAATAACACAAGCAAAAATCATAAAATTAAAAAAACACTTATACAATTCCACATTCATTCCTTCACCTCTAGTTCTCCTCAGTTCACCAAATTCCTGGTAAAACATAACACACATATAACTTAGATAAAATATTTTTAATACACATAATAAAAGCACTGTTAAATAAAAAGTTAAAATTGTAGGCATAAAACAAAAACCGTGACAAGAAAATATATAATAATACTTATTTCACATCTTTCATAATCAACAATTATAAACTTAATCAAACAAACTCTTCTATAGTTCCTCATGAATTTCATCACCCCTAGTTCTCCTCAAATCACTAACTACACAACATATAGGTTAAATCTTTCTAATACACAAAATAATAGTAATATCAACTCAAAAACTAAAAGTAGTATGCTTAAAAAAGAAACATAGAATAAGCAAAAACATCATAACACATATTTTGAAATACTGTTAACAATAATGCTAACTAACATCAAACAAACACTTTTATAGTTCCTCATGAATTTCTTCGCCCTCAGTTCTTCTCGAGTCAACAATCAACCGAAAAATCACAATAACCAAGTTTAAAAAATTAAAAAAAATTATTACTCGAACACGTACCTGGTGTAGCAAAATAATCCAAACATAAAAATGCAGTAATAATTCCTACACAGTTACACCGACAGATCTATATAGAGAGAGATAAACAAGTTTATGAATTAAAATAAATTTTAGATCAATTTTTAGAAGTACTAAAAAATTAAATTATATAACTATAATAAATAAAAAAAGCAAATATAACACTTAATTAAGTAGATAATCAATTTAAAAAATATTGATGTTATGTAGTTATTTTGTTAAAAAAAATCTAATATGATCTTAAAATGTCATTAAATTGTAAGCATGGACAAAAGACTTAAAATATGATCTTGAATCATGTTTATCATCTTTATGCATGAAAATTAAAAGAAGAATTTACTTCGTTTAAACACTAAGACTCTAAAGTTGTTGACTCAAGTTTTTCTTTAAAAATTTCACTTCAAAATTAATTGGATTATGCTCTAGAACCATTGAAGCATAAAAAAAATAATTAGATTGTGCTCCTGAACCATTGAAGCATAAAAATTTCAACTCAAGAAATTAAACTTTGAAATACAATATACTTAGCAAAATAAGGAAAAAAAAAACTTTGAAATACCAATAATGAATAAAAAAAATAGGAAGTTGCTTTTATTTAAACTCATAAAGGTCATTTATATTTCCTTTACTGAATTATTTTTCATTTTAAGAAGAATTTTGAATGATTTTTTATTTTAATAATGATTTTACAATAACATTATACCAATATATCAACAAGTGTAAGAGAGGATTCTACACTGGTAAGAGAGGAAAGAAGAGTGAGAGATAAAAGGGAGATTTGAAAGAATGAATAAGGGGGAAAGGGGAAAGTAGGAAAGGAAGAGAGAGAGTGATAGCAGGAAAAGGGGGATTCGAGAGAAAGTGAGGAAAGAAAGGAATATGCAAGTGTGTAGGGCAAAATTTAGTGACGAACTCAATTTATTGATAAGTATTAGTGAAATGACATACTTCATATGTCGTTTCAACTCATTAACTTAGCGACGAACCTATTATCTCACTAAGCATAGTATCAACTTAGTGATGGATTTAGTTTGTCACTAAGTTCGACACCAGTTTCGCTACTAAATAGTGGTGGATAATAAAGTTGTCGCTACATTCCAACACTATTCCCTCATTAATACGTCGCTACAATTTGTCATTTCTTCCTGCTACCTTTAGTGACATTTTACTGATGTCGTATGTTTCATCACTAACTTTCCCTTGTTAGTGCTCACTAATCCTTTGCTATAATATTTTTGTTCTTGGCCCATCATTATTCACTCGCTATCCATCGCTAATTTTTGTCACTATATTATTGTTTTCTTATATTGATCCTTGTTTTCTCCATTATCTCCTAGTTATCCTGTCAACGGTCCCCTAGTAGTTGGTCGCACTCTCTCAACTTTTGCTTGCATTAATTATATTTTTTTATGCTCTAACTTTTCCCTAAATTGCCCTATTGGGTTTTTGACTTAGCGAACTTTTTTCTTTTTCCTTTTTTTATCATCTTTATTATCTTATGCCCTAACTTTTATCTTAGCTACCCTTTCGATTTTTCAACTTAACAAGCTATTTTACTTTTCTAATGCCTCCCATAAAATACTTCTTCAACCAATCTAAGTTCACTACCTCAATGAATTCATTCCCATCCATATTTACTAGTTTCATCGCATCATATGAGTATATCTGTTTGACCACATAGGGGCCTTCCTAATTTGGCCTGAACTTTCCTCGTGGATCCTAAGTTTATGGTCAAACTACCTTCAGCACCAAATCACTAATCTTTATTATGTATGGCTTGATTTTTTGTTAAACGCATAGGTCATCCTCGTTTGATACAATTGAATGTGGTATAGGGCATTCAATCTCCTCTCATCCAAAAAATGTCAGTTGTTCAAGTCTACTCCATGTCCATTGGTACTTAGGAATGCCAAATTCAGTTAATACTCGTAAAGACTTCGCTTCTAGTTCAATTGGTAGTACTGCCTACATCCCATATACCAAAGGGTATGGTATCATCCCAATCAATGTTCTTGTTATTATTTGATAACCCCACAAAGTGAAAGGTAATTTCTTATAGCAGTCTTTATACATCTCAACTATCTTGGCAAGGATGTTTTTGACTTTCTTATTGGTTACTTTCACTACTCTGTTAGCTTGCGACCTATAAAGTGATGACTTGTGGTAGACTACTATGCATTGTTCTAAGATGACCCTGACCTCTACCTGAAAATGAACACCATTATTCGTAACAACATGGTGCAGCACACCACAATGACAAATGAGATTTTTTTCAATGAATTGTGTCATTTGCTTTGCCCCCAGCTTATCCAAGGCTTCGGCCTCTACCCACTTCGAGAAGTAGTCCACTACTACCATAATATACCTATGCTTTATTGTAGATGTTGGTTTGATCTCTCAGATTACATCAATGCCTCCTGCTACAAAGGCCGAGATGAGATCAAATGCAACTTAGTCGATGGCAGATGACTAAGATTACTATAAACTTGACATTTGTGATAGCTTTGAACTTTCTGAATATAGCCATGTTTCATAGTTGTCCAGTAATATCCCAATCTCAAAAATTTATTTGCTAACACTTTACCATTCATGTAGGCACTATAAACCACTACATGTACCTCTTTCATGATCCTACTAGCCTCTTCTTCTGCCATGCACTACAAATAAACTCTATAGGGCATTCTTTTGTACACTACCACATCATAAACCATAAAATGTGAAGACAACATTTAGATCACATCTTTATCTTTCTTCTTAACCTCTTTAAGGTATTTGGCATTTTCTAAATACCTTTATATATCAAAATACCAATGACGATTCCTTATTGATACTTACATTACCTTTTTACTCGTATATCACAACACTCCAGATCAAAGTGTGATCAATAGTTTCATAGGCAATGCCTTTGGCCTATCCCAGATAGAGACTTGAGTGGCTAAGGCATCAGCCATTACATTTTCTTCCCTCAATAAATGGTGAAATGTGACTCTCTAAAAACTCTACCCCAATCCTTTTATATGCTTCAGATATGGGCCCAAATGTTCTCCCTTTAGTTCTCATTCGTCCGTAATATGTGAGACGACCAGTAACGAGTCCCTAAACACCTCGGTTATCCTTACCCTTATTTACTTCAAAAGTTCAAGTCTGAGTGTGCATGCCTCATACTCAGCCATGTTATTAGTAACTTTGTATTCCAACTTCTGAACTACGAGAAAGAGCTTTCCTTCAGGTGAGATCAAAATTAGCCCCACACTTGCCCTTTTTTTGCTCCCAACTTCATCAAGTATACTCTCTATCCTTGAAGCTCAATTACTCCTAACCATTTGTTTAAAAGTTTAGAAAGTTTATATTCTCCTTCTTCGAAAGGTTATTCTACCAAGTACTCTAAAATTGCCCATCCCTTTATCACCTTTTTAGCTACATACAAAATTTAGTCAACAAGATAAACCATTTTGCCAATCTTTTGATCGGGGAAGAGGCTTCATGCAAGTACTTAATTCAATCAAGCTTTGAAACCACTTCTACTGAATATGATTGAAAATAATGCCTCAGCTTCTTTGTCACCCAAACTAGTGCCAAACATGTCTTCTTTACCTAATTATAATTCACTTCATAGGACAATAACCTCTTCTTGAGATAGTACATTGCATGTTCATTCCTTGTTCCATCTCTTTTAGCTAACATTACGTCAACATAACTATCTTTTCTTATTAGATATAAAGCTAATGGTTTTTTGGGCTTCAGCGACTTTAATACTAACAAGTTAGTTAGATCCTCTTATTCTCTCAAAGGCCTTTTGATTTTTTTCATTCCACTTCACCGGTTGATCCTTCCTTAACAACTTAAAGATCGACTTACAAATGGGAGTTAGTCTTGCTATAAACCGACTAATGTACTGCAAGCGAAAGAAAACCTCAGATTTCCTTCTTTATCTTAGGTGCAGGCATATCTTATAGATCCACTTTGATTCCCTTTTTGTTAACTAAATGTCTTCATAGCTTACATGTGATGGCCCCAAACACACACTTCTTTATATTTAATCTTAAGTTATACTCATCGACCCTATTCTAGAATTTCTTAAGAACTTCAAAGTGCCCTTCCCTAGTTTCGAACTTCACCATCATGTCATCCACATACACTTCCACCTTTTTATGGATCAATTCATGCAATAAGGTAGTTGTCATTCGTTGGTATGTCACTCTCATGTTCTTTAACCCAAATGACATCACTTTATAACAATACGTCCCTTATTTTATGATAAAACTTGTCTTTAACTTATCTGTGATAGCCTTGAGAATCTAGTTATACCTAGAGAATCCATCCATAAAGGAATACATAACACAAGTTATGGTGTTATGCACTAGTACGTCTATGTGTGGTAAAGGAAAGTCATCCATTAGGCATGCCTTGTTCAAATTCCTATAATTGACATACTTCTTTACTCTTTTGTCCTTCTTCGATACCAGAACTATATTAGCTAATCATTTAGGATAATCTACTACCTTTAAGAACTTGGCATTTAATTGTTTTGGTACTTCTTCCTTAACCAACAAGGCCCACTTGGGTCTTATTCTTCAAAGCTTATGCTTTACCAATTTCATGTATGGGTAAGTCAAAATTTTATGTTCTACAATTCTTCCATCAACCCTTGGCACGTCTTTGTATGTCCAGGTACAAACCCTCTTATATTTCCTAAACAGTTGTTCAAACTTCCTTCGCTCCTCTTGTGTGACATCATTAGCGATGAACAAGATCTTATAATTTTCCTATATGCTAAGATTAAATGCAGAGGTATATAAAGAATTATTGTTAAATATGCTCACGAAATGATACATGCTACACATTCTACCATTAGGAAACATATCACATAAGAAAGTAAATTCATTAATTATTACCTTAAACTTAGAAAGAAAAACATCATCATTCTCAAAAAGGTTAGAAGCAAGAACATCAATAGTAGCAAAAAAGCCAACTTCATTTAGTTGGTTGACTAGAGTCTCTTACCTATGCCTTTTCCTCTTTTCTACCCATTACTTCATCAGTCAAAACCCTAAGATCAATATTTTACAAATGATCTATGTCTTTCCCATTTTCTAAACTAGTAATAGCCTTCATAACTCCCTTAAAATTCTATTTCATTTGAAAAAAAAAAAAAAGCCTTCTTGAGTTCATCTATATCTTTGCTCGATGACCCCTAATTTTTAGTTGCCTCATGTCTAACTTTCTTAGTGGCCTCCCTTTCTTTCACAAAGAAATCTGATAGTGGTCCACACAAATCCCTTACTTCTAGCTCTGACTCTTTACCATGATACCCTAGTCCTTTCATCATAGTTAGAATAGGGATTTCTTGAAACTCTGATATCTTATAGAATTCTTCCCTAACCTCTATCCTGGAAGAAAGATCATATTCTTCAAAACTCCCATCAATTTAAAGTCAATCCATTTGTCAATGACTCCAGCAACTTGAAACTCTCAAAGATGCAGAACAACCATACTTAAAGCTGATATAATCTCCTCATACAATCTCTCTAAACTCAGCATAGATGGTCACAATCTCTCCTTTGTAGGGAATCTTAACTTTTCAATGAACTGTAGAAGGTACAACACTAAATGGGTGGTACCATGGTATTCCTAGCAAAAGCAAAAAAGTGGTCGAAATGTCCAAGATTGTGAATTTTACCATTGCCTCCACTATGTTTGTCTTCACCAAGGTCTTGAACATGCTCGAAACTGGCTTCCTACTATCGTCATAAGCTCAAATGATATTGTCAGAAGCTTTGAAATCTATTTTAGACAAACCAAACTTATGTAGTAATTTCAATGGGTAGATGTTAATCCTATACCCATCATCAACCATCACACATGGTGTACATCACCCCTTTACCTCAGCTCTAATAAATAGGGTCAAGCTGTGATCCCTTTTTTTAATGGCAAATCCTCATCTAATAAAGTGATTTTATCCTTATAGGTTACCAACACAATGACATCCATTGGAGTAACTTCTTTTGAGATAATCAGACTCGATAGATCCTCAACCATGGCCTTCTTATGGCCCTGAGAGGTAATGAACAACTCCCACACACTAATTTGGGTTGGTATCTTCTACAACTATTTCACAATAGGATTGTCATCTTTTTTTCTTTTAAAATGAGTTCATTTGTCTGCTTCTCAACCCTTATTCCCTTAGGAGCTTCCTTATCAGAGTAGTATTTCCCATTGTATGTCATATGGCTCACTTGTTTCTCTTCTTTCTCTTCATCATTCTCCTCTCATAGCCAAATCATCCTTTTTCTCTGCCCTTTTTATATTTCTTCATCTGAACTTTTCTAGGAATTAATAGTGTAAACAACTAGAATCTCCCTTGCGACCTCTTTGATGGTAGCGATAACAACTCCCTCAGAAATTCCAGAATTTATCATGAATGTCCTTTGATTTAAGAGAGGAACATTATGATAGTTTGGGAGGAGGTTCCCTCGGATATTAGGCCTTCTAAAATTTTTATGGAACACTTGTCTTATTATCGATGAAATCCTAAATCTCATGCCTCAATCTATAAAAGCCATCAATGTTATGACCTACTCCTTGATGAAAAGCGCAGTAAGCATTGTCATCATACCCCCTCGGCAATAGATTAGGAGGTGGTCACAGTGCTAAAGGCTTCAGCACTCTTTTCTTCTATAACCTCTCACATGCCTTGGATAGATGCATCCTTAAATTAGTAAACTATCTTGGTGCTCTTACTGTATTTATAATAGTTGTCTTGTTTCCCTCGATCTGAGGCTGAGAAAGGGCACTTCTTCTTCTCCCATACTATCTTCTTGACTTAAATTCCACCTCTTCAGCTTGCAACCCTACTTCCCAAATGTCTTCAAACTTTTTGACCAACCACTCTAATTATAATGCCAATAATAGGCAGAACCCCTTTTACAATCATTCTAACTTTCTCTTTCTCTCTCTTTCTCTCTCTCTCCATAGGCTTTATGGTCGCTTTTAAAGTCATCTTCTTCCATCGTCATTGAAGCTCTCATCAATTTTGTACTTCAAAGATTTCAAATCTTGCAATGTGACCTCTATATCTATATTACAAGCATAATGCCTCTCAACAGCCTCTATCTACTCTTTCTAGTCTTTCTTGACAATTTTTGGTTGGTTGAAATACCATGTCTGCAAAACCTTCTGATGACAACTCAAAAAAATCTAACATGGAATATATCGAAACCCCAGACACCTTCATGACTAGTACATATGAATGGACATGGTTCTTGGCATTCTAGATCTTTATGAATTTGGGAAGCTCAGGTATACAAAACTTAGTTAGTAGCTTATCAGGTTTTTAGGCCAGTAATTCCTCAATGTTTATTCCCCTTTCCAAACCTCTAACACCCAAAGCTTTCTATATTTTCTCTAACTCTTTGGCAAAGTCATTAAATCGGGTGTTTTCCATCTCACTTTCCATGAGTTTGTCTGGAATGACAATTTTATTTCCACTTTCTTAGCAAGCTTGCTTTTGTGGTATTCATTCATCCTAAATAGATCATCATCAATCACCACATGTTAGGACACTTCCATTGGTGTTTTCTCTTTGTCAATTCTATTAGCAAAGGTCTCCCTCATTTTCAGAATCTCATTTATGTGCTTATTTACTTCTTAGGTAATCCTTTCTTTTATCTTACAGTTGAAGTCGTCCATCATCTTTTTCAACATCTTTGGTGGCATGGTTGGTCCCATGATTAAGTTGACTTTTTGGCTCGGACTCAAAGTCTTACTCTTTCTAGCAAGTTGATTACCCCTTTTCTTCCACAAGGGTTTGGAAAGAGCTATGATGGCTATAACTATAAGACAATGGTTATCAGTATGATGCATGAATAGGTAATTGATGTGTGGAAGCATGTTATGCATAAATCATTTTGCACAAGATCCTTCCAACCTTATTTCTCCCACACATAAGATCTAGTGGCTCTTTCCTAGGTAAGGTCTCATTCTTATACCATCATGGGGTAAAATATGTGTAAGGGTTACCTTAGATTGAGAAGAGTCTAAAGCTTTGAAAGAACATATAGACAAAGGTACTAAAAGGAAAAACTCTTTACATTACTCAAAACATATGTACAAGTAAGGAATGAAATCCCTTTAAGGAGAGAGGGATGTACACAAAAATTATTTACATGATGGGAAAAAAGAAATACAAAGTATATACATGTGGGGGATAATTACATCAATAGGAATGGGGTAACACTTATGCTTACATTAGGGATACCTAAACATGTTCTTCGAGGACATTCCCTCTCCTCTAAAGAAGAAATACAAACAAGAGGGGTGACCTATTCCAAGGTGTTATTGGCTTCTACATGTGTCAATGGTTGATAGGGTTATTGCAGTTGATGGCTCCCATAAGCTTGGGAACAATTGTCGTGATCCCCCATTCGATATACCCGAAGGTACTAGGCTCATGAGTGATAAATCCTCCTTATGATCTACTAAACCCGAATGGAGCTTAAGTCTCAAGTTTGGAGAACCATTAGTTTGTCTAAGGGTAACCCTAGTGCTCATGGTGATGTGTGAAGAGTACATGAATACAGTTCAAAGACTACAAGAATACAGTTCACTTAATTAATAATAAGTTTAAAATATTAAAAGTGAACTAGAGATTGAATATGAAGTAATTTTTAGGTCCCTAATGGAGTGCCATTGTGGGCGCCTCGATGGTTTTGCTCGAACAAATGGAATCTTGCTTACGACTCCATCCTTTATCGACTAATGGGTGATTTAAAGGACAAGGGCAGGGGGTCTCTATATTGGTAATTACCCTAAGGTATGGCACGTGATTAGACCAGAGAGGGATCCTTTTAAGCCTTATGTCATTTTAAAGCCTTTAGTCTAAGATAATGGTCATTAAGGGACCAAAAGCCAATAATATGTTGGTATCATTCCTAAAAATATGAAGTCACCACCTGACTTTGGTCGAACAAGAATATGGGGAAGGAAAAATCTAAACCTAATAAAAGTCAATTAGAAGGTCCATTTCATCTTCATCGCATCAGAGATTAGGCTTGAAAATTGGATGTTGCTTAGGGAAAAGGTTAAGTACCCCCAAACTGCTCGGACATTGGGATTTAGCCTTTAGTCATCTTTGGATCACTTTTAATATTTTAATTAAGTTATTGATTAGTTTAATTAATGACCCTAAATATGCATCAAACAACAATTTACTTAAACAAATCAAGCCATCCACTTCAAAAGGAGAAGGGTCATACATCATGGCAAAAATGGGAATCATGCATTCCATTTTCTGCAAACAACATTCTAAAAAGGGGAGTGGGATCATAAGACATGGCATAGGGGTTTTGCATGCATTATCATCCATCTATTATGCCATAATCATTAATAATCATATAGGATGGTAATCAATACCAAGTTCAAGGTCTAACTCAAGTAAAAACACCTACACCCAAAGAAAGAGAACAAGTTAGTGACTAATAAGAGGAAAATGAGTAAAAGAAACTAAAAGAAAAGAAAATAAGGTCCATAATAATCATCTTACCACATCTCAAAGTCTAGGTACCTAAACATACATCTAAGTCCATAATATCATATCCCCACATGGACAACATTAAACATTAATAAACATGAATATATACAATATGAAAAGTAAAAATCATAAACATGTTATGCAAAGCCTAATGGAGGACCTTCAATAGCCTAAAGCTAAGTCATCATAAAAAAAGGTCATAGGATTAATGAATCCTCCTTCTCATTACTCACCAAGAGATAGGCATCGACAAGGACTACTAACCATAAGAAGGGTTAGAATGCAAATTGACAAATAAGAAGTTATGAAGCCAAAACATGTATTAATAGTGCTTAGAAATGCATAACCAAACAAATGTAAACAAGAATAGAAAGACTTTCAAGGTCATAGGAACGACCAAATTCTCACTCAATCACTATCAGAAAAAGATCAAAACAGAACTTAAACACCACTACTAACCAAGCATAGAAATGCATAACTTCTAACAATAAGAAATGTTAGAATGCAAATTAAAAAATGAGAAGTTATAAAGCCAAAATATGTATTAATAGTGCTTAGAAATGCATAACCAAATAAAATGTAAGCAGGCATAAAGAGACTCTCAAGGTCTTAGGAATGGCTAATTCCTCATTTGGTCATTATTAAAAAAGGACTAAAATAGAACCTTAAACATCACATTAAATCATAAATAAAGGAATATGAAGCATTATATAGAAAGAAGTTGTAAAATGACTTTAAAATCACTCTCAAGTTTCATTTGTTATATGAATAGGGACCTTAGGATGTTTAGCCTCCCCCTATTCTATTGCTGGAACATTGAAAAAAATGTTTTGAATAAGGTGAGGTTTGGATATGGAAAGAAAATCAATTTTGCAAGATTGTCTATCAGTCAAATTGGGTTGTACAACTCAAGATGAAGGTTGTACAACCTATAAATAAGGATGTAAAGCCCTTATTTTCTAGGTTTTAAAAATAGAAAAAGAAAAGAAAGGGAAAAAGAAATAGGAGAATGAGGGGGTTCCTAGATGCCTTTGTGTGTTTATATGCCCTTAAAGGCTCACAAGTTCAATACTTTCCTGGAAAATGCTTAAAGAATACCCCAAAATGAGAAGAAAGGCCTAATTCTACAATAAAATGAATTGGGATGAGTTAAAGTTTAAGGTTTATGTATTAAGGGATGTTTAAGAGTGAATGTTAGCAGAATAAGTTTAAGATTGTCCAAGCCACCTCCTCTCTTCAAGTGAGAGGGAGATTATGATTCACATTAAGAAATGGTTCTATTAAAAAGGATTACACAGTTTTAGTGACTACTAAAGAGAAAGGACTTGAACATTATAGAGTAAATTGATAGTTGTAATATCTAATCCAAATTGTCATTAAAGAATTAATGCATCACAAATTTCCATTAGTGAAACCAATAACCCTAGGTTCATTCATGTAATGTTTTCTCACCAATTGCTTATATTCTTATTGTAGTTTATTGTATTTAGTTAATCTCAAATTGTTTAGTTGTTAGTTAGAACACCATTGAATCGCCTTTTAAAAAAAAAATAGGATCATTATATTTTGGTACTTATACACAATTCTTATAGGAGTGATACTGCACTCTTAGTGCATTATTGTTATTTGAACAACCTGTGCACTTGTAGCCATTAGTAAGTTACAAGCTTGTCAAATAAGACTCTTAAGGGGAATCGACAAGAAAAGACATGATGCATGCCATGAACCAAGATATTTCCATAATATGCCTAGGCACTTTCATCATAATATGAATTTGCCTCATGGAAAAGTCCAAACGAATAAACATATCCAACACTTTAGAAGTTATGGTTATACTTCCAAACGGTATGCACATAGGTATAATGTACAAAAAAGGGATACACTTAGAAAACAATTAGTACAAACTACGCCCAAAGCCAAAATCCATGTATATTTTGATGGAGTATGCTACTACTATGATATGTATGGTTATAATACTCATCATTGTCATTTTAAAAGGTATGATGAGAAAAACTAAAGATTTTGGGTGCCTAAAATAAATGATCTTGTTGCCTTATACGTATGTTTGCCATCCAAGGTGTAAAAAGATAACCAGGACCTTGATAGTTAATGCTCAAAGCACATGATAAGGAACATTAAGTTTTTTACCAAACTTGAAAAGATTGAAGGACTGGGTAATGTCCTTTTTGACGATAATGAAACAACAAAGATTATAGGTATAGGTAAAGTTGGTAAGGATGTTGTATCACCCATTCTTAGCAAAGTTCTATCAATTAATAGTCTCAAACATAACTCCTTAAGTACATCAATTGTGTAATAAAGGTTTAGGAGTTATGTTTGAGCCTTAAGCTTATTACATGTCATTATTTCTTTTAATGAACCGTTCATATAAGCTTTTGAAAAATATTCACATGGCAATTATTCTTAATATGTATATCTCTTTCTTAGCTCATTTATCTCTTTCTTAGTTCATTCATCCTTTTTAAGTCTATTATTGATCTTTACATATATAGTTATTAAGGAAAAACTAAGTGGTACTCAAATAGTTGAAACCTATCATACTTGTCAAAATAGTTATTATTTCTCCATTAATAATTATTAGAGTAGTTGCCATGCTCATTGGAAGGTTAATAGATTTAACATTTTGCTTTAGTGGTTTTTAGCTTTTGTTTTTAATTTCTCAGTAATAGTTGTTAAGATGCTCCCATGCTCGTTGAGGAATCTTACAATGACATTGTTTACTTTTAATAACTATTAAACAATGTCAATTTACATAGACTCCATAATCTTATTTAGAAGTTTTTTTTTCACTAGATTCCATGCTTATTATACTTTTTAACAATTATTAATGCATCTTCTATACTCATTATGACTTGATCTTTTTTCATAGTCTTTGTAACATTATCTATAAGGTTTTCAAAATGGTCATTAGGTGATCTTCCACACTTATTATTCTACTAATAATCATTAATGTAATTCAACACTTGCATGCAACTTCAAATAGCTCAACTAGTGTTAAATATTTACCCATGGTTATTATATCTTGTCTACCCTTATTGAATCTCATCCATGGTCATTGAGTTGTTTTGAGATCTACAAAAAAGAGTTAGCCATCTCTATAAGACTTTTCCAATAATTTTGTGGACATTTTAATAATGTTTTGCACTGCAATGATTGTTAATTAAATACCCTTATTGAATCTCATCCTTGGTCTTTAAGTTGTATTGAGATTTACACACAAGAGTTAGCCATTTCTATAAGTCTTTTCCAATAATTTTATGGACCTTCCAACAATGTTTTACACTTCAATGATTGTTAATTGAATGACCATGATCATTGATAAATTTTGCTTCATATTTTCTTAAGTCCTTGAATTTTAGCTTCTTTAAATCACACTTGAGGATATTTGCTACAATATCATAGATCTTTTTTGGCACCTTTTAAGATCTTCAAAATGTATGGAGCTTCTTTCATCTTGATCTCTTGAATTTGAAGTGAAGGACTAATAAGATTAATTTACGAATACTTGCACAATAATTGGTTACTTTAACCCTTTATTTATGACCATCAAAATATGAATTAGAACCTTAAGAGTTTAATAACATAGTTAAAAGAGCTTTTAGCAATTATTGAACTCTAATCAATGCTTACAAAGATTGCTAATGATTATAAAAATGGAAAATAAGTTTTTAGGAAGTACCATAATTAACCTATATGGATGAGCAAGAGAATTAATGCATGTGGAAACTTTCAATGACTATTGAACTTATTAATCACTATTGATATGAACAATGAACCATTAAGGCATCTTTATAAGTAAGGAAGTTCAATGCCTATGAAAATCCTAATGATTGGTGAACTAGCCCATGCATATTAACATTAAGTAGTGACCAACTGAAAAAGTCTTATAAATAAGGTTGTAGAGACTATGATATAAGGATCAAGCTCAACACCTATTATAAATGAACAACATCCATTAAGGAGCAAATAATAACTATAAGTAATGTCATTGATAGAAAAGCCTATTACCAACTCTAATGCCTTATTAATGTTAAGCTTGTGTATTCATAGTTATTTAATGATTTACAAGCTTGATTTGATATTAATATATGTTTAAATTAAGTTATTTTGGATGATTTGGTGTTATTTCTCATATTTGGATACTTTATAAGTGTTTTAGGAAGTATAGAGCGAATTAGCACCAAAATAGGCAATAATAGAAACTCTAAGGACCAAGTTGGATATTTAGACACATAAGGAGCAAGCCTAGCTATTGTGCCCATTACTAAAGTCACAAGTTGCAACCCTTAAGGGCATATGTTGCTATCACACCTACGACTTCTAGTGTAGGTGTGCAACAGAGGCATGTCATGAGATATTTTCTAGCCAATGTTTTAGCACTTCGTGAGGAGTATTTACAGTTAACTCCTTAAGTTTCCTAAAAAGAGGTTAGAGGGGCAAAAAGGAGACCTTTTAAACACTCAAAAAAGGCATTTTGAGATAAGAAAATAAGAAGAAACAACCTATAATGCAAGATCAAGTGTAGGAGTTCAAGAAATCATTGGATCAAGGAAGAATAAGAAGAAGAAAAAGAAGAGAAGATCTATTAAACTAACTGGGAGATTTCATGGTTCCTTCTTTTTATTCTTATTTCTCCTGTTAAATATAATGTTATTAGTTTTGGATTTGTCTTATTTTGTTAGTATGTTAGGCTAGATCTTTGATCTAGAGCCTTGATGTAGCCATGGATATTAATTTGATTGATTTATGATTCAATGACTATGTTAGGATTTTGTTCTTTACAAGTAAATGATTCTTAATCCTAATGCTTATGATTATTTAATCATTAATTATGTGATGTGTGTTTGATTTATAGATCAAGAGATTGTAAATTGAAATATACCTAGAATAATTTCCCTTAAGTTAATTGAGGAGTAGAGATGTCCACTTAACTTATTACTATCACTTAAAGGATTGCTAGAAGTGCAATGGTAATGCATTTCCAATTCACATAGAGAGATAGATCTCAAGAAACTGTTACACTTTAAGTGACTACTTAAGACAGAGGACTTAATACTAAAGAAACAATCAATACTTGTAACCTTTAATTCGACGTAGGATTGATTGATTAATGATTTCATGATTTTCCATTAGTGAGACCAAGTGTCTTAAGTGTTTTATCATAAGGTTTTCTTTCTCAATTACTTCTATTCTTTTTTCCATAAATTTGTTAATTTAGTTTATTTTCATTACACTAGTAGTTCAAACAATATGTTGAATACTTGATTTATAGATTAGAAATAAAATCATCATATTCTAATACTTATTGCCCTTATCTCTATGGGACGATATTCGCACACATGTTTGTGCACTATATTACTTTGATCACCATCCTCTTACGGTATTTTGCAAGGTAGGTTTAAGAAAAATTTTAAAGGAGGGAAGTTCACCAGTAAGTTTGGATTTATTAGACTTAATCTACATTATGAAATTTGATCTAAAGAAATTAGCACCATTCTTAGGAACATTTTAATATTTGAAGCTTTGATTCAAATCTTAACTTGGAATTTTTCTTTTCATTTTGTTTAATTTTAGGTGTAAAACTTTATCTTGCATGCAAAGGACTAGGAGTCTAGACTTAGAAGAGCAAGATGTTGAACCTTTTGATCCTGAGATTAAAAGTTGGTATAAGGAGACAAAAATTGGAAAAACATAATAAAAGGAATTCAATGGCGAATAACTAAGAGAATGAGAGGTCTATAAGGGACTACAGTGCTCCATTGCATAATGAATCAAATCTTAGAATTACTAGACCAATTATCAATGTCAAAAACTTTGAGATCAAACCTACAATCCTACATATGGTTTAAATAATTAGTTTAGAGGTTTGCCACATTAATATCCATATATTCATAGAATAAAATTCTTGGAGATTTGTGATACTGTAAAATGTAGTTTCAAATGATGTTATTAAATTGAGATTGTCAACTATCATAAGCCTTCTTAAATAAGTTTTATCCTCCAATGAAGATGGTCAAATTGAGGAATGGCATTTTTTCTTTTGCTCAAATGAAAGAAAGCCTCTCTATGAGACTTGGGATAGATTTAAGGAATTGTTGAGAAAGTGTCCTTACCATAGTTCATCCAAGTGGCTTATTCTACAAACCTTTTATAATGATTTAAGCCCTTCACTGAGAAGTACACTATATAATGTTGTAAGTAGAGCTCTTATGGCTAAGATAAAGGATGCAACCAACCAATTGCTTTAAGAGATGACTACCAATAATTACTAATGGCCAACTGAAAGAGTCATGCCAAGAAAGATAGCAGAAATGTTAGATATTGGTCAACTAATAGTTATGCAAGCCCAAATAGCTAACCTATCCAAGCAAATCAATGCCATTAATTGTAATGTTATCTCTTCTCCAACTATGCAAATGACTTTTTATGAGCTTTGTTGAGGAGGTGGTCATACGTGTATCAATTCCATTTACTTTTTTAAATGTTAAGCAAGTGAAATTTATGGGTAATTTCAATAATAGATAAGGCAACAATCCTTATTCTAACTTTACAATCCTTATTAAAGAAATTATCCAATTTTTTAAGAATGGGAACAATGTCTTGAGACCACAAGTACCATTAGATTTTTAAGCACAACAGCAATAGGATAAGAAATTAAGTTAGATCTCATAATAGAGAAATTTATAGATAAACCAATGAGAGGCTAAATGCACAATATAAATTTTTGAAGAGGTTAGATGCTAAAGTTGATCAAATTAGTAAACATTATCCTTCATCTCTCATGCATTAAAGGGACAAGTGAGATAATTGGCAACTGTTGTCATTTAGGTAAGTGGTAAGTCTACCTTCGAATTTAGAGATCTTAGGGAACATGAGAAAGCCATTACTTTGGGAAGTGGAAAAGAGGTAGAAAATATAATTGGTGAGCCTAAAGGGCAAGAAAAAGAAAACCTAACTTAAAAAGGAGCCTAAGGAGGAATTGTATGGAGCAAAAGAGGAAAAACCTTGCCCTTCACCACTAAAGGTTCAACTTTATCAAACATTGAAGAGTCGAAGAGATTACAAAACAATCAAAGATTTTGCCAAATTCCTTGAAGTTTTCAAAAAGATTCACATCAACATTTCATTCCTTGAAGCATTAGCTCAAATGCCTTTTTATGTCAAGTTTCCCAAAGGCATAATTTTTATCAAAAAGAGACTTGAATAGTGTGAAGTAATGACCCTTATAGAATATTATAATACCATTTTGTAAAGCAAGCCTTTAAAAGTCAAGCATATAAGGAGTTTTAATATACCTTGTAAAATTAATGAATTCGAATTCGATAAAGCTCTTTGATCTTAGGTTTAGTATTAATTTGATGCATTTATCTCTTTTAGGGAAATAAGGATACCTTTACAACTAGTGGATAGATCGGTCAAGTATCATGTAGGGATTAGTGAAGGCATTCTTGTTAAAGTGGCTAAGTTCATTTTTCCAATAGATTTTGTAGTGATAAACTTTGACAAAAATTATGAGATACCCTCATCTTAGGGAGACCATTTTTAGCAATAGGTAGAACACTTATTGATATTGAATTAAGGAAGTTAACCTTAAGAGTGGGAGACAAACAAGTAGAGTTTGAAGTGTACAAAACCAAGAATATACCAATTGTGGAAGAGAGGTGTTAGAAAATAGATAAGATCGAGGATGAAAAATGAGAAGAGAGGAAAGAACAACTTAAGCTTAGATTATATGCATATGAAAATGCCATGATTTATAAAAATAAGACAAAGAAATGGCACAACAAGCACATTATGCAACGTAACTTTTAAGAAGGGCAACAAGTGTTGCTCTTCAACTCTCAATTGAGGTTGTTCCCCAAAAAGTTAAAGTCTAGATGGTTGGGATCTTTCATAATAGTTAAAATTTATTCATATGGAGTGGTTGACATAATAACCAAAAAGGTGAAGTTTGTAAGGTAAATGGACAACATCTCAAGCCCTATTATAAGATGGAAACAAAGAAGCATGATGAAATCCTTCACATCACCATTGTGCTTGACTAATGAAGGAGAAGGATCAAGCTATAAGACCTTAAAATGGCTTTTTTAAGAGGCAATCCAATTTTTAATTTTTCTTGTAATTTGTTTAGTTATTCTTTGCTAAGTAGTATTAGTTAAATGTTTGAATAAAGTTATTCATCTTTTTGATATGTCATTGTAGAGAAGATGGAATAACAGGACATTCGAAGCCAATAATTTGCAAATAATTTTTACAAGGGGCTGGTAATAATTTCATTTAATATTTGATGTGTATTTTGTGTTGTAATGTTACTTACCTAGATTTTTGCACTAAAAATATTGTAAATATTTGCTAAAATTGTTCTCATTTAAATTCCATTCAAAATAGCAATAAAGATGGAGTTAGTAGTCCTTTTGTTTAAGATAGATGTGTAGAAGATCTATATGTTCTAAAATGCCATCTTGCGTTAAGATTAAGAGGAAAATATTGTCTATAAATAGAGAAGAAAATAACATTTGTTGTATTCCTCATTTATTATAGCAATTAGAGAACACTAAATGGATCTTTTCTAACATAAAGTTAAGGAATAACAACCCTTACTTTTCCTACCACTCAATTTTAAGTTGCCTAAACCTAAGATTCCACCTCCACCTAAATCAATCATGACTCTAGAGTAAACAATTGCCTTTTATTGTTATCATAGTACCTTTTGGAAGAAGATGAGATTCCTTACTCTTTCAAGCAAATAATAGTAATAGAGTGTAAAGAAAAAGGAATCTTAATGACTACTGAGTTAGATGAGTCTTCTTCAAGTGATAAGGAAGAAGGAGGAATAAAACTAATAGAGGTTTGCATTTCATCAAGGGGAAGAGGGAACCGCCTAAGACTAAAAATGGTAGAGGAAGACCTAAGAAAGAGTACGTAAGATATTTGTGTTAGCTTATAATGTAATCCTTGGAATGTTGATTTTTAGGCTTTAGAACTTTACATCCTTTATTTTCCTTTAGTGTTTGTATTTTGAATTTGAGAGTTTGTTAATGTTATTTAGAACTTTATGGATGTTAATTTTCAATTTTAATGTGTGTTTTATGTTATTTAGTGTTGATTTCATGTTTAGAGTTTGATTAAAGATGGATTATGCATTATAAAAGTCCCATTTGATGAATTTTATCATTACTTATATGTTTGGAATGTGTTTGATGATATTTTGCAATGTGTTTGATGATATTTTGCAATGAGAGAATTAATTTTGCAAAAATTTAGAGGCATCAACATTGCCTTCTATCACACTCACAACTAAAGTTACAAGTTACAACTAGCATAAGTGAAAAAGGCTCGATCGAGTTGCGAGTTGTTATTTGAGTCGCAGCCCACTACTCGAGGACACTCTAGATGAAGCATGCCCCTATCACGCTTGTGAAACTGATTGTGAGCTATGACACCCTCAAAGATTATGATATTGCGGGGGAAATTTTAAGTTTTTTTAACCAAATTTGGAATTCAAATCATTCCCACTCAAAACCTAACCTTTTTCCTCTGTAAATAAGGCTTTTTCCTCTGCATTTTCACTCACACATTCACTTAAACACTCTTCAAAGCTTGAGAGCAAGGATAAGTCTTAAGAGCATCAACTTTCTCTCTATTTTTTTAACTATTTTGTTGCTTATTTACTCTTCCACAACGACCACCACTACCACACTCTCATATCTTTCATCATTTCAAGATATCTTTAAAAGCATCTTCATTATAGTAAAAAGGGGAAGCAACATTAAAAAGGTCCAAGGGATAAATTTGCATTCACACAATATCCATCTTATAAAAGACTCAACCTTGAGTTCTTTTCAACACTCCATTTTGAGAATGAGCATGAACCATCTTTTACTTTTAAACTTTTTAGTATTAACCAAAACACCATGATAGATGCATTTGGCTTATACAAAGGGGGCATGAGTGATCACCCCAATAACATTAGACCAAGAGCATTTTGGGAAATAATTTTGAGACTTGATCACTTGAACTACCATTAAGCTTCAAGTAGGGCAATAAAGGATAGGTGTTTGGTGCTTCTAAATAAGTTTATGGCCTTTGTTATCTTAAGGAAGTAAGAATCGACCAAAGTCTCTAAATAAGAGCTATTTTTCATATGATGTGCACAAAATAAGTTAAAGGTTTCCATCACCCATCATCTTTTCCAAAATATGGTGGGGTTAGTAAAAAATCCTAGGCAAGTGGTAGGACTAGGACACATAATCACAAGTTTGGCTATATTTTAATGTGGTTTTGTATTTAACTAAACAAATGAGGAAGCCTTACCCACTATACCACCTTTCAATCTCATTACATTAGAGAGGATGGGAATTATCACATGCAAATTTAGAGGACTAAACTTTATAAAATGAAAGAATCCAAGAGAAAAAGAAAGTAAATAAGAGGAGGAGGAAAATATTCCCATAATTCCACCTATCAACACTTTCCTATAAGAAGGAGGGCTTAGTTCATCTCAAAAGGGACCATGGACCTAATCCTTCAAGGGCTAGACATAATGGATGTTAAATTGACAAGAATGGAAAGGGTGCAAAAGGACCAAAACTACAAGATAAGGCAATATTTTATAAGAGCTAATATTGATTTACCTTCTTCACCTAATATGCATTGATGCACTATGTCACACCCCATTTAATAATCATTTAAATTTCTCTTTAAGTCTATCCATTGTCATTTAAAAGACATGATTAAAATTTTTTTTTTTCATTATGTCTCTTGTTCACCACTTAGTAATTATTTACAACAAAACATACATAAATAATCAAACTAAAATATTAACTGACTACATACTGGCCCAACCTCTATTACACTGCTAGACAGCGACTTTGAAAAGTA
>CATIWR010324243.1:0-68125 GCA_949677035.1 Omphalea diandra | reverse complement strand
ACTCCGAATTGGTCAACCCGTGATCCAATTATAATAGAAAAATAAAATTTATTTCTAAATAATATATGTAAAGTACAATAATTAAAATAAAATATAAATTTATTTTAAAAAATATTTAAATTATTTAATTAAATTCAAATTCAAATTTATTTTATTCTTTAAACATGTTAATATTTTACATTTTTAATAAATTTACAAATTTTCTTGTGTTTTTTATGTGTATAAATTATAATTTCTTATTTATAATAACAAGTTATTTAGTAAGAATAAAAGTTATTTATTGGGATAAAATAATTTATCAATTTTATAAAATTATTTAACATAATTAGAAATTATTATTATGACAATATTACTTTTTATAACTAATTTGGTAGATAATAGAATTTTGATAGATATTGTGATAAAAGAGTTTATATCGTAATTTATCTTAAATGTTTATTGTTATAATAAAAATTTTGAATAAAAATTTTTGGTCTCAATGACTCAAAATACTCAAACATTTTTACAAATTTTTAATTATATTCAAAATTTCTAATTAAGTTAATTACATTCAAATTTGATGAATTGATTTTTTAATTGCACCCCAAGTCAAAATGAGTATTTTATAAAGTATATATCTAGGCTAAATTTACCCTTATATTTTTTCAATTAGTTCAATTAGACTCAAATTTTAGTAAAATAGCATTTTTATTTTTATTCAATTTAAATAATTTTTCACAAAAATATTTAATTTTTATTTAATTGATAATTAATTAATTTTACATTAATTTTAAATTTTTAATAATAAAATTTATTTTACATATCTAAATAATAGACTAATAAATCCTTAAATGTTATTTCAATGATAAATTTTTTGAGAATGTTCAAATTCATATCATGTAATTGATTTTTTAAATATTTCTTAAATTTATTTTAAAGGGTTTAAATAATTTATTATTTAAAATATATAAATTAATTTTTAATGAGGGATTGAAAGAAATTTTTTGAATGAAAGAAATTTTTTAAATGAGAAATTTAATAGTTATAAATTTGAATTTCAAAATTTTAAATTTAAATACAAAATTATCATATAAAAGTGCATAATAATTTAATTAAATAAAAATAAGATTAAATTGAATAAAAAAATAAAAGTATTATTTTAATTAAGTTCATGTAATTAATTTTTAAATATTTCTTAACATTTTTATTTTAAGTGATTTAAATACTTCATTATTTAAAATATAAAAAAATAATTTTTTAAGGAGAGATTGAGAGAAAAAAATTAAATGAGATATTGATAGATTTTATGAATTATAAAATTTTCCTTTTAAAATTTGATGGATTTAAATATAAAATTAAATTTTGTGTAAAAGTTCATATAATAAATTTAATTAAGCAAAAAAAGGATTAAATTAAATACAAAATAAAAGTATTATCTTAATTGAGCTCATATAATTAATTTTTTAAATTTTTTAAAAGTTTTTATTTTAAATAGTTTATATTTTTAAGGAGAGATTGAGAGAAATTTTTTTAAATGAAAGACTGAGAGATTTTATAAATTATAAATTGAAATTTTAAAATTTTTATTTTTTAAATACAAATTTAAAATTAGAAAAATTCATCATATAAAAGTATATAATAAATTTGATTAAACAAAAATGATATATTGAATAAAAATAAAGTATCATCTTAATTAATATAATGTAATTGATTTTTTTATATATTTTTAAAATTTTTTATTCTAAATAGTTTAAAAATTTTGTTATTTAAAGTACAGAAATTAAATTTTTAAGAAGATCAAAAGAATTTTCTTCCAAAAATGAGTGATTGAGAGTTTTTATTACTTCTAAATTTAAATTTTTAAATTTAAATATAAAATTATAATTCATCATACAAAAAGTACATAATAAATCTAATCAAGTAAAAATAAAATAAAATAAAGTAAAGATAAGTGTATCATATTAATTAAGCTTTAAATTTAATTTTAGGTTTGATTGAATTAATTAAAAAAGTATAAACATCAATTGAGTCTAAATATGCACTTTGCTAAATTTTAATTTTGACTTGTGATATAATTAAAATCAATTCACCAAATTAAAGTGTAATTGAGTTAATTTGAAACTTTGGATATGGTTGAAAATCACATAATCGTTTAAATTTTTAGGTTATTAAACTAAATTTTTACCATAATTTTTCAATAATATAATATATAAAAGAAATTTACCACAAATTTATTTATTTCTATAATAATTGTGATAAATTTAATTTTTATTATGATAAACTCATATATTAAGATAAAATTAATTTTATCATATAAATTTTATTAGATTACATAAAATTTTTTATAATTAGTGATTTGTTATCATTAAAATTATATGTTTGTTTATAAATTAGTTTAAATTTTGATATATGACTTGAATATAATTTTATATGGACTTAAATCAATTGTTTGTTTTTATTATATATATTTATTTGCTTCAAAAATAAATTATATTTAATTTATTAGGTATTTAAATAAAAATATTTTTTAATCAAGTTTTGTTTTGTATAAAATTTGACTCAAAATAATTTTAAGAGAAAATTATTATTTTTTTAATAAATTGTGAGTAAATATTATATAAATAATAAAAAAATTCAAATGCACGTTTAAAAATTAAATAACAATTGATCTGATCTGAAATATCAATTTCAATAGTAAACCCAAAACTGGCCCGAAATCTTTTCTGCACACGTGACCCATATTCGCTCGAAACCCAACCCAACCCAAAAATCACGTCAACCTGAAAAGTGACTCAACCTAAAAATGACTTAACCCGACCCGTTTGTCACCTCTAACTGATAATTGGCTACCACCATTGATCGAGATTATTGGTGATGGATGTCGGTATAGTCAAAGATGATTAATGATAATAAATATATGCATTTATATGTTTTATTTTTTTATTTGAATGAGTTTGTTAAAGTTTGAAAATTAATGTTTTACTTTTAAAATAATAAGTTATTTTCTTGAAAAATTTTTTAGGTTTTCTTTTGATTAGAAAAATATTTTTCATTGTTCAATTTTTCTAAATGTATTAAACAGAAAATTTTTTTAAAAAAAATTTGGCGAAATAAATAGAGACATAGACTCTTAGTCTTCTCATTTTTAAATTTTTTTTTAGTCACTGTCGTTCATTTGTCATGTTACATTGGTGGTGGTGTTCTTTTTTCATTTTTTCTATTTTTTATTATTTATGTTTCAATAATAGGAAGATCTATTATTCCTTTAGATAGATTGGATTTCTATTTTCAGATCTATCTCTTTTGGATGATTTCGAAAGTTTATTGATAAATTTATTTTATTCATATTATTTAGTGGTTTGATTTGATAGTTCAATATTAAACCGTAAATCTTATTTTTATCAATTTGTAACGGCGTCTAGATTGACGTTACAGGAAGACTGAATTGAACAATAGCTACTGTTTATCATTGAATAGGATCCAATTCTTTAAATCGAGATTATTGTTCTTAATTTGGAAATTTACATGCAAATTATTTTGAAAGTTGATATATATTATACTGTTTTGTAAATTAATGAAAAATATTTTCTATTGAAAAAAGAAAGAAAAATAAACAGTAGAAAATATATTTCACTTTCTCATCAGATTATGATTTGTGATGGCTAATAAATGGCATTCGGATTAAGATGAGAACGTGAAATCAAGTGGCGTATGAAAACACATGCATTGTTGACTGTGTGTTTTCACATGCATACTAATTCAATCGCATCCGCATATGAAAACACATGCATTGAAACGTAAAAACATAGGTAAAATTGGAAGAACAAGAAATGGGAAATGTTCATTAATTTGGGGAATGTGGTCCAAATCAAGTGATGAACTTTGAGACAGAGAAAAAACCAAGAATCATGCAATGCTGGTCCGGTCCCATTACCTTTGAGAAAAGATAAAGGGTGAAGAAAGAAAAAGAAATGACAGATCGACAGAAGAGCCTTATAAACGCAATGCGGTGCGGCGCTAAAGCAACTTTAAAGTATATATGCTTTTATATTAATTAACCAAAATAATGATCCAAAAGAATCATTTGACAATTGCTCTAACCAATCACTCTTATCCCAACGTAATGCCTTTTCCACATTCTGTGTTTCAGTAGTGCAATGGTCCTTAGATTTGATACTTGCGTAAAGCACCTACCTCTATTACTTCTTTAACTACCCCAATTACACTTTTTTAATTGAGCATAATTTTCCTCTCTCTCTCTCTCTCTTATTATCATTTCTTTGTATTTTTTTAATGAGTTATTAAATCACTAGCATAATAAGTAACAACATAGTTATAATAATCGCTCAACAAGTCTGAAGGAAAAATAACTAAATTTTATTCATATATATTAAGAAATTGAAGCACCCAAAAAAAAAAAAGGCATATCTAATATAAGTTTTAATTTCAATCTGTAGAGGAAAATACACTAATATTGAACACTTTTAGAATAAAAAAATTAGATATTTCATTAATTGGATAAATAATACAAAATAGATATTGATTTTGAAACTTAAATTTAAATGGTTGATACTTTGATTTGCATAAATAGATTGTATTAATCAAATATTTGATTAGGTTAATTGACGAGAAAAGTGCTTCGTACGGTGAAATTTTTTTATTAACATTTGATTTTTTTCATTTTTCTACGAGTCAAATCTAAATATTATTAATGTCTGCATAACATCTTATATTTTAGATCTACTAACGAGGTATCATATTTAAATACTAAAATGTTAAAATTTCTACATTATAGAAAAACACAATAACAAAATACACAAACTCATAATAATATGACAACACAAAACCTTAAGAACTATAAAATAAATCTAAATAAACTAAAAAATAAGTAGATCTAGATGTTAAACTCAATAAGCAATAAATTGGAATAAAATCAATAAGCAAGTAAATTTAGACTTTATTCAAAAAAAATTAAAAAAAGGGTCATTTCTAATTGAAATAGTTAAAAATGGCTTCTTGAAGCCTGAGAGAGAACAAAGTGAGAAAGAGAGCTATACTAAAATATTTTTAGTTTAATAGTTAATTTAGGTATTCTCATATTTTGACACTATTAAATATGCTAACGTAATACTTTTTTTTTTTTAATTTCACTTTAGTAAAAGTGAGTTTTGTGAATAATTTTTTAAATTTCAAAATTAAAAATAGGTTTAATTAATGTGACATTTCGCACAGTAATGTTAATTCCTTCTTTTTATGATATTTGTCAGATATCTAATAAATATATTGAAAAACAATATTTTATATTTGTAAATATGTGAAACTCTTTGTATGAAATATAAGTATAAACCATTATCATCCGGCTTAATGATCTATGATTGGCCTAACTAATTAATCACAATCATATATAGCTGATCTAGATTGCTACACATGAAGTGAGTGAATGTTGTACGTGTTCTTCTAATGATGCGAAGACGTGGGTACATACAAAACATAAAAAGAGGGTTGAAGAAAATTTCCCATTAAGGAAGTGGGCATTAGAACTTGCCCTTTTCGGAGTGGGAGATGAGGAGAGTGCTTGCAAAAACAAAAAATCTGATTGATTGATTGATTCCCGTCAACAAATCCTACAAGAAATCACCAATCTAAGCAAAAACTATAATGTCAAGAAAAAGCATATTCCACTTGCTACACTAATTATAATGATAAGCATGCACCTCAGCCACGTAAACCTTCTCCTTTGTTCTTTTTTTATTGTTTATTACTATTGTTGTGGGAAACCAAACCATGATAAAAGATATCATCACTCAGTCACTACCATCTTCTGAATCGCATCCCTATCCTCTACCACTTTCGGCAACAAGGAAGGCAATGGATACCAAAACGTGGGTCTTTCGTTGTGGCCACAAGTGGCATTCTGGGGTTAGCCAGCTTTTGTATTTTTTGTGGGGAAAACTGGGATGGAAGACGGCCAGCCGAAAGAGGATTTTTTTTTTTTTTTAATTATTCTATCTATTTCAAATTAAACATCATTTTAAATTTTTTTTTATTATATAGTACTTGATATTTTATAATTATCAATAAATATTAATTAATTTTTTTTAACTCTATTATTTTTCTCTTTCATAATAATTATTTCTTTTTAGAGTGCACAATAATTTATAAAAATAATTAATTAAAAATAATATAATCTTTTTTATATATAATAACACCTATTAAATATAATCTTTAATATATATACAAAAATTTTAAACAATATATGTTAAACAACATTGAGAATATATGTTTTTAGGCTCTTAGCAACTAGCAACTATACGCAGAGATGTTAATTTCTGAGTGGATTTGAAATTCTGGTTGACTTTATTTGATTTGCTTAATTTTTTTACTAATATAATTTAAAATTATTTCAAATTAAAATATTAACAATATTTATATAAATTTTAAAATTAAAATAATATTTGTATTTAAAAAATTAAAGTTTATAAATAATTTAAAAATAATTTTAAATTTATACATATTGACTTGATAATATAATTTAATAAATTTACAATTTAAAATAATTTTACCTAAATCCACTCCAAAAATGAGGAAACCAAACATTGATCACCCTAACCCATTCCATTTGACTTGTTCAATATCCGTAATAGCATCTTCAATTTTAAAAAGTGATATTTATTTGAGCAAAATTCTTTATTTTAAAAAATTAATCTAAAAAAGTGATCTTCAATATACTATTTTTTTTAAAAAATTATAAATTTGGTATTTAAACTTTTTAATTTTTTCTATTTGGTGCCTAGATAATTATTTTGTTTAATCAAATGTCTGAACTGATAAAATCATTTTTAATGTGGTATTTTATGTGATATGAACTAGTAAAATTATTAACTTTGTTATATCCATCCGACTTGGTATTAGATTTTATACATTCTTTCAACTAATTATGTATCTAAAATTTGAATATAAAATTTTTTCACTTTAAATGTATAATTTATTTATTTATTTGTTTACTTTTTGTATATATTTGAACAAATTTTACAATGATAGAAATATAATTTTTTTAAAAAATGAATATATTTTATATTTAAAGTGAAAAAATTATGTAATCATACATAATTAGTTGAAATAACACACAAAAACAAATAACAAATCAGATGGATTTTCACGTGATAGTCATCAATCGTTTAAATTAGAGAAAAACACGATATTAAAAATGATTTTATTAGTTTAAACACTTGATTAAATTAAAAAAAAATGTCTAGACATTAAAATAGAAAAAATTAAAAAGTTCAGATACTAAATTTATAATTTTTTTTATTTTATAGTAAAAAGTTGATTTGCGCTCTACATATAAAGAGTCAACCTTCATTATCTATTTTAATTTTTACTAAATATTTTAATTTTTATATAAAATATTAATTGATATCTATCTATTTTTATTTTATTTATTGAATTTTTTTTTTAATTTTACAATAACTATTTGATTTTATTAGATATTAATGTTTATTAAATAAAATAAAATAAAAATTAAAAATATAAAAAATTATTGAAATTATACAAATTTCTTCACTTTTTATATTTAATTTTTTTAAAAAATAAAGATCACCATTACTATTAGAGATGCTTTAAGCCTAATTGTACATATATTAGCTAGAACCACGTGTGTTCCATTTACTGCCAAGTAAATTGAACCATAAACATGTGGTCCAACATTAGAGCACGTAACCTTTTCAAAATGGAGGGTCACTCGGTGCGCGTCGCAGGTCTCTTTAATTAGTTATTCTATGTACAATTAAACAATTTCGTAATCATGTAACTTTATTTTAATATTAGACATTAAGCGTTTTGAGGTTTTTCCTGTTATTGATAAAAAAAAAAATTCATGGTAAAAAAAATTTATAAACGCCGTTAAAAATAATTTTAATATAAATTTGATATATTTTCTAATAATAATTTTAATATAAATTTGATTTATATAAATTTAATATAAATAGTAAATAATTTTAATATATCCGAAAAGGGTATTTTTCCAAATGGGAATAAGCGATTAATTTTAACAAATTTTTTTAAAAGAAAACGAAGTGATTTTAACATTAATGTGAAACAATCAATGTCAATCTTCTTATGATATTGAAGGAGCTATGACTCCTTAGTTATACTGTGTGTAACTAACGGTTGTAAAGCAAGTTTTGTTTAAATGAGAATACTTTGATTCACTTAAAAAGAATCTTCTCATTCTATTATCAAAATTAAAGAAACAAGAGTCGTGAACATATTATAGTCTTTGTTTTTTTTTTTTTGTTTGAAAGAATGAACATATTATAGTCTTAAAACATGAAGTTAGTATATAAAAATGTTCTTTAAGAACAACATTTGACAATAATCAGTGTCTTAAATCAATATTCAAAATAACTTTTTTCTTTGTATTCATAAAAAGTTTAATAGGCAATGTGAATTATATAATAGGGATAGTTTTTCGAATTGAACTTAACACCTTCATTTTTCATAAAAATGTATTTTGTTGTTAAGTTATTTCTGAATGTGTAATAAAAGAATATTTAAAAATGGACATTAACCTCTCATTATAAAGTCTTTTTTCCTAATATTTAAAATACAAAAAATAATAATTAATAAAAAAAAGTCATGAATTTTAATAAGAAGAAAAAAGAGAAAGTGTGACAATATTGGAAAGGAAAAAAGAGGGCGTGACCATGATATTCTCAATCTCAAGCAGGCATGCGCGCAGACAAGCAGGGCCATGTGCTTGATTACATGCTTGCATGCGATTGGCTTAAGTGTGGATGTGAGTAGCTGAAACCATTTAACCCGCCGGATACACTACAAAATAAAACCCTTTTATCACATCTATAATTAAATATTATTGGCTGCATGCAAGGTTGGAAAAGCAGCGCCCATCATATCGTTCCATTTTAAATGACGTTTTTAGAGGTTTAATTTTGTTTTATATTTTAAAATTTTTTTATATATTTATATAATTTTTTTTATTTTTATTAAAAATTGTTTTAACGCCTTATCTTTTTTTTTAAGGATATGTAATAAAATAAGTTTTAATAACATATAAATAAAGATAATTTAATTATTTTATTCTATCAATTAAAGAGATTTAATAACTCTTAAGTCTTGTGCACACATTTAAAATATCAAATAAAATAAAACAAGGAGAGAGTATTCGGGAGAGAGTCACGAGAAGATAATAACATACATGGGCTTGGACTGTTTTTGGAGTCGTGTGAGGGCCTATTTGTTTCTTATATTATATTTAGTCCTTATATCAGATTATTTATTTCCTTTTTTGGTTCATAGGATATATTGAAGGGGAAACATTTGAAACCTTCATTTCTTGTATATTATGGCACTGGCATACCATGTGAAGCTGATTAAACAAACACAAGTTATGATAACAACACCAAAGCCCATGACAACAAATTCTAAAGCCCAATTTCATTGTCACAATAACAACTTGAAAGGTTTCTCCTGGGAAACTCATCTCCAATTCGAACGACAGGGCCATGTTTTTCTGTCGTCTCTCAATTTCGACTCCATGCTTCCAATGTCTTGTTTTCCCCTTGCCTGGCCTGGCAAGTTAATTTGGAAGTTAGAGACCTTAACTGAATTTATTATTATCCAACAGGTTGTTCAATGGATAGTTAGTCAATGTAGCACTGATTGTACAGCAGCAGGAATTGTTGTTCCCCTCTTAGAATATCAAAGTTTTAACAGCATTTAGCACTCAGTTTTTGAGATAATCCATTCCAATTTTATTAGGAGGGACTATAATTGGGCTGCTCACCCAAAGTCTTGTTGATGTATTTTTCAGTTTGAATGTTCAGGCCCAACAAAAATTGACTAGGGAATGTGATCCAATTGTCTGACCTTTTTCACCTTAATAAACAACATTTCTATATTTTTTTAAAAACAATACATTAGTGGAGTTCTATCAGGGGGAGGAAAAAAAAAAAACCATTGTAGTGGTGTTGTGTGTGTGTGTGTGTTTTTTTTTTAACATCTTATATATTATAACTATTACATGCTAATTAAATATGAATGAATAAAATCATGTTATTATAAAGAGATAACTGAATAATAGCTCACTCAATTTATATCACAAATTTATTTAGTCCTTTAAAAAATTATTTTTAAAATTTTAATTAATTATTAATTAAATGAGTGTATACAAGTTTGACTGTAAATAATTTTTTAAATAATATTGAAAAAATAATTGAATTAATATTTAGAATATGTACAGTGGTTGGTTACTAAAGTTGAATTGAGATAATCATATATATATATATATATATATATATATATATGATTACTGAATTCTTTAATTACAGAATTGTTTTTGTTTCTCTAAGAGCTGAAACAGCAAACAAATTAAAGTGTGTTTATTAATTTTTTTTGTCAGTGTAATTCTGTTTTGTGTGTGTTCTAATCTTTTCTATTAATAGTAACTTCAAAACGACAACATAGCCAAAAGCTACAAACAACAAGAACATGAGGGGCAGCGCAAAATCGCTTACGCATTCTCAATCTCACTTCACTGTCTCTTGAGCTCTCTTCTCCTCTTATCCTCCTCCTCACAGCAAAAAGATCCGATCGCTTTGAGCAAAACCCTAACCCTAATATCAAACTCCTTTTATCAGGTGCTTCTTGTAATACTTTTTTTTTAATATTTTTATTCAAACATTTTTTTTGGGTGATAATTTTACTTATCTCTTAAACAACCTGTTTGGATTGATGATTTATAAAGGGTTGAAAGGGTTATTAATGGAATGAAATAGATAAATTTGGTTTGAAAAAAAAAGTGTTAAATTATATTTGTGTTTGGGATGGTAAGAATAGAAAGGAATTGTTTGAGATTAATTTTGTTTGTTTGAATGAAATGTTAACTTAAAATTGACAAAAATACCATTAAGTTAATGATTAATTTAATTTAATTAAGAATATTATGTGACTTGATTTAATCTAATGTATTTAATTATAAGAAATTAAATTCTTATATGAAAATAATTTTATTAACTTTAAGAAATCAAATCATTTATGAGAAATATTTCATGCCATGAAAATAATTAATTATGAATGATTTGTTATTTAAATTAAATAAATTTAATGTTAATTTATTTAAGTGAAAATATTATATTTATATTTAAGAGAATTAATATAAAATGTTAATTTATATATTTTATGAAAATTACTTTAATTATAGATGAAGAATTTAATTTTATGAAAATTAAATATTTTGGGTATAGATTTTAATTATAGAAATTTTGATTATTATATTAATATCATTTTGATTATTATTATGATTAAATTACAATAAAAATGAAAAAATGCAAAAGTAAAAAAAAAGAATACGTTTTTGCTAAAAACTTTAAAATAAAGGCAAAATCGTCCTTTTATTTTCAAATTCATGATTGAGGTGTTTTATTTTATTGGTTTGGGTGAGTTTAGAATGGTTTATCAAACCCACCCAAACCATTTCATTTCATTCTAATCTCTTCAATCTAAACATCAAATTTTTTTCTAAACCAATCAATTCCATTTCTTTCCATTATAAACCA
Source organism: Omphalea diandra (assembly GCA_949677035.1). Lineage (NCBI taxonomy): Eukaryota > Viridiplantae > Streptophyta > Magnoliopsida > Malpighiales > Euphorbiaceae > Omphalea > Omphalea diandra. The sequence goes on along the minus strand of CATIWR010324243.1, from coordinate 56,570 downwards.
TCCATCCAAACAAGCTCTTAATCTCTGCGTTTGCTTTGTATGCCTCTGTGGCTCGAGATTGCTCCTTTTTGTATCATTTGGTTATAATTAATGATTTGGTGTTTGTATATTTCATAACCAGATCCGTTATTACTTTGTTCATCCTTGTTTGTAACATATTCCATAAGTAGAATTTATGTTTTAGCCTCACGTTTTTTGGGTTTTAGGAACACTAAATTAAATATTGATTATGATGTTTTTATCACATATATTTAATCATTAAGGTTGATTTTCTTTGCTTCCCTTAACGCTGTTGGAGTACAAGGTTTGGTTGTTCCGGGTAATGGGGTTACAGGATGGAGTGGATAAGAGAAATATGTATAAGAATAAAGAAGCAGTTTTTTTTTATTAAAATATATGTTAGCTCTATGTCTTCGATGTTTGTTAAAAGCGATGTTTAGGGCTTGGCGGGCGAAGAAAGTTCCCTTTTTTAACTAGTGAACGCATTTTGAGCTCTTGCCTTTATTCTTGCATTTTCTTTTGTTTTGAAAATGTGGAAACCTTTCCTGGATAACGAAAACTTGCCAGAAAATGTGCTAATAATAAAGTAAAAATCTTCTCTTTTAGTATTCCTTTTTCTAATTGTAAACAGTCTTTTGAAAACTATCTTCTATTTAAGTTTGGGAAAACAGAAAAGCTTCTCCTCATTTTAAGTTAGTGAGAAGAAAAAATTTAATTATTTTTAAATGGTCACTCTGTAGTATTTGTGGGCCTCTGGATGTCCATAAGTTGCGTTTGTGGATAATTTCAGGTTTTTGGGTGGTGAAATATGTTTTTTGTCACTAATGTATTGTCTATTGTGCACCAGACGGATCCCAATATGATGCTAAAATGAATGAATTGTGAGTTGCTCTTTTTCTAACTTCGTTATAACTTATTTATTGGGATGCAACCATGGGTGGTAACACATGTTTTCTCTTTCTTAGTCAGTTTCTGAAATTATTTATCTTTCACATTTGTGCTTTACTTGCATGCCTGGTGTTGCTGTCAATATTCTATTGTAATAGTTGATAACTTGTTGAGAGCAGGCTTGGAGCTGATGGGCAAGACTTCTTTAGATCATATGATGAGATTTATGACAGTTTTGATGCTATGAGTTTGAAAGAGAACCTTTTGAGGGGTATTTATGCATATGGTAAGCCTCATAATTAAACTGCAGTCCTCAATTAATGTTGTTTGATGAAATGCACAAGAAATTTGCTGATTTTGTAATTTACACATAGGCATGCCTGTGAAATGGGACTGTGCCTGATATCTAAGTTTTTGAATGGAGATATTTATGCAATCTTTTTCTGTTGTCCTTCCATGCTCCAATAACTGCATTCAAGTTGGCAGTTTCTGTTATTATCACATATCAATGAACTGATGATTTACTTGGATGGAAAAAATTTCATAAATGGAATAAACGATTGCCTTAAGCTATGAAAACAATTATATGTGTGTGTTGTGAACCCATTCCATGCAGTGGTAAATATTCTTTCTTGTTTCAGAACTCAATCATTCATTTTGAAGGTTTTGAGAATCCCTCTGCAATTCAGCAAAGGGGTATTGTTCCATTCTGCAAGGAACTTGATGTAATCCAACAAGCACAGTCAGGGACTCGGAAACAGCTATTTTTTGCTCTGGAATTTTGCAGCAGCTTGACTATGACTTGGTAGAATGCCAGGCATTGGTTCTGGCACCTATTCGAGAACTAGCACAACAGATTGAGAAAGTTATGCGAGCACTGGGTGATTATTTGTGTGTTAAGGTTCATGCTTGTGTGGGTGGGACCAGCGTTCGTGAAGATCAACGCATTCTTGCATCTGGTGTTCATGTTGTAGTTGGTACACCTGGTCGTGTTTTTGACATGTTGCGAAGACAGCCACTTCGTCCTGATTACATCAAGATGTTTGTGTTGGATGAAGCAGATGAAATGCTCTCACGAGGTTTCAAGGATCAGGTTCTTAGCTTTACTTAATGTGTTTATGCATAGTGTTTAGTTCTCTTTGCCATGTTTTATTTGATGTGTTTACGCATTGTTTTTAGTTTGCGTAAATAGACTAGCTTGAAGCTGCATATTTTCTGTCTGATGTGTATATTTATCTTATTTTCAAGATATGATATTTTTTATGGTGAAAAATGTGTTGCATTGCCGTTCAAATTGTATGATGCACTTGGTTTTTGTTTGTATTCTAAAGAGGTAACTCCATTTTCTACAGATATATGATATTTTCCAGCCGCTGCCTGCAAAGATTCATGTTGGGTTTTTTTCTGCCACTATGCCACCTGAGGCCCTTGAGATCACAAGAAAGTTCATGAACAAACCTGTTAGGATTTTAGTGAAACGAGATGAGCTCACCTTGGAGGGTATCAAGCAATGCTATGTCAATGTTAAAAAGGAGGAATGGAAACTTGAGACACTGTGTGATTTGTATGAGACATTAGCAATTACCCAAAGTGTCATCTTTTTCAATACCAGGCGCAAGGTAGATTTGCTCACGGATAAGTTGTGTGGTCGTGATCACACAGTCTCTGCCACCCACGAAGACATGGACCAGAACACCAGGGATGTAATTATGAGGGAATTCCGCTCTAGTTCCTCTAGTGTGCTGATTACTACTGACCTCTTGGCTCGTGGTATTGATGTTCAACATGTCTCACTTGTGATCAGTTATGATCTCCCAACACAGCTGGAGAACTATCTTCATCGAATTGGTCGTAGTGGTCGATTTGGAAGGAAGGGTGTTGCTATCAACTTTACCACCAGGGATGATGAGAGGATGCTTTCTGACATCCAGAGATTTTATAATGTAATAATTGAGGAGCTACCATCAAATGTAGCTGATCTTCTGTGAAGCAATTTTGATTTGGTGAGGTGAATGCCTTTGAATTTAGATGCCTTGATTATTATGCTCATCGTGGTAGGTCTGGGTTTTAGCACAGATTGGACTTGACAGATAGATGGACTCTATTGCTATTTCAGATGTGAAAGGGTCCATTTTTTTAAAAAAATTGTCTCAACTTTGTTTTTATATTTTTCCTTGTGTTTGAGGAAAAATTTGTAGAAGTATTATAGTTTTTTTACAATCAATTGTTCTGTGTTAGATTTTTATCGGTCAAGTTTTTATGTGAGGTTGAAACATATGGTTAGTTAATTATGCCCAGACAGTGAAATTCTCCATATGGCTATTTTGTGCTATTTAACTAGTTTTTCCTTGGTACAATGCCCTCATTTAGCATTGAACATGAATGTACGTGTGAAATGTCTGATGACTGGATTTGATCAAATTTACCATGTTCACATGCTTTTGAAATGCCTAATTATATAGTTATACTGTTTTCAGCCGGGATATACAAGAGACGTTTTTTGATTTATCTACCACTGTCATTCTCAGGCTTGTCTGTGAGATTTGTAATTTATAGCGTGGAAGTAATTTTTATGGCTGGCTAACTGTTGATAATATTGTTTGGACTCCTGCACTGTCATTTTGAATTTTGAAACATATTTAGGCAGATGCAATGATGATACCCAGACACTAGTTATGCCATACAGATATCAAGATTCAAATGATGCATATCGTCTTTATTTCCAGGAAAAGCTTGCTTATTGAGTGTATGTCAGTGATGTTCATATTGGCGTCTATTGATTATGATAGTAGTAGTATTCGTATTCAGTTCCCCTCTGAGGTCACTGCTTTGCTTTGCATGCATGATGATCTATGAGTAGTTGCAAAGTGATACGGTTAGCTCCAACTATCTGCAACTGCAGGTTCCTACTTAAGCACAGAATCAAGCCCTAACAATCATGATAACTTTGTGGGCCTAACTGTGCAAGGAGTACACTCCCTGTGCCAGCTTGCACTGCTTCTCTATCGAAAGGTAATGAGAGTGTCTTATTGGTCCATTTAGCAGTTTTTACTTCCATGTTTTGCAGTGTAGAATGTGCAAAAGGATATAGACTAGAATGCGTTGATGTGAAAGGAAAACTGTCAGGCATTGACTTGGGGAGAGTTAAATATGGTATTATATTAGATGTAGTTCTTTATGACCTAGTCAAAATTCAGGGATACGAGGAACAAGCAAAATAGAAAACAAGTTAATAATTGCCGTAGACAAAATGATTCCCTCTCAAACACGCCATCCAAGTAATCGTTATGCCAAAAATACCTCAAAATCTTATTCTTACAAAAAATTAAGAAAAATTCAAACTCGCCAGCCCATTGGCATTTCTGTTCTTGGACCCCGCAATCCATTATTCCTGTTCTTCCTTTCTTTCCTTCTGGGTCAAGATTAACCCAACAAGCTTAGCGCAACCAAACAAAACACAAAACCCATCCTTCCATCCATTCTTTTCTCTTTCTCTCTCCATTTGCAAGATATCATGAATCCATCCATGGAGGACTACAACAGATCAAGATCATATTCTTATTCATATGGGATGCAGATGGAGAGCTACTATGGCCCGCCTAGACCAGCCCCTACTTCCTATGAGCTAAGTTCCTATAGTACCTCTTATGCACCGGCACAGATGGCTAACAATAACAGCTTCAGCACCAATAATTTCAATAACAGCAAAGACTTTAAGCTCAAGAAAGTCAAAAGCGTTTCTTGGTCTTCTTCTTCAAGGTCTTGGAGCTTGAGTGACCCTGAGTTTCAAAGGAAGAAGAGGGTTGCTAGCTATAAAATGTATAGTGTTGAGGGCAAAGTCAAAGGCTCTTTTAGGAGGAGTTTCAGGTGGCTTAAGGATAGGTACACTCAGGTGGTTTATGGATGGTGGTGATAGATATGGTTCGTATGTTTGCTCTTGCTTTTTCTTTCCTCGTGTTTTATGTTTGTATTTAAGCTGGTCTTCCTGTGACAATACAGAATTTTGTCACCAAATTTATGGACTGATATCTTATGTGGGACTAGTTTTGAGTTGTATAATTCGCTGTCGTTTCTTTATTTTGCTATCTGGAGAATGGTTTAAATTAACCTGTCTGTTCTTTACAATTGCTGTTGATGATGGTGCTATCATACTTTGTTGATATTTTCTTTACTTGATTATTGTCTCCTTTTATTTTACTCTTTGGTCCAATCAATACCTAATTTCTGCACAATTTGGGATAATGGGTTATTTTATATTTACTTAAACGGTGGGTTTGCTTTATCATTGATAATATTATTGTTTATCATTATTAATTATTATCTCTGAAGAAGAATAGATTTTGTTGTCTCTACTAGATTTGCACTTCACTTTGCATTCTTCAATTGGGCAACCCATAAAAATTTCCATTTTCTAGTTATAGATATATGTTCCTGCTTGGTACCTTGTTTTCTTAATCTTGAGTTAATAGATGTTATAAAACTGTGAGTTTCATAGCTTCTTGATAAATGAGAGAGAAACGGTTGTCTATTTCTACATTTGTATAACAAAATGAACACCCTTTACTACACCACAGTGGACATCATTCTCTTTACCAATCTCCCGAGTCAATGCCAGACCCCATCTCACTCATCCTGTTTATGATGGCTTCATTGGGAGAAAAGGACAGAAATCCATGAGATTTTTTTAACTTTGCAGATACATGTTCCTTAATCACTTCAAATTGATTTCTGATTTCTGTCACAAAGTCATTGAATCCATTTCTTTGATTTGACATGTGATTTTAAATGCAACACGTTTTCCTGTTTAGTTTATATAGTAGTATGGTTTTGCACTTCTCGGGCATTGATAGTTGGAGTTCCTTTTCTTCTTGCTCATTATGATCTAATGGCACAGAGTTTTTTTTGTATGCCATATCTTTCTATTTCTTTAGAAGTTTTCTTCTTTTCATTGCTAAAGTGGTTTGTTCTTTAGAAGTTCCAGTTCTTCCTTTCTTGTTGCTCTTAAACGTTGGGAAACTGTGGATACGAAGTTTAGTTCATCTTTGTGAGCAGGCTCCCTTATATCAACTGTTGTAACAGTTGCCAATCCTAGGTTTGTGGTATAGTATATTTTTATAGAGGGTTAAAGAACTCAGTTCTGCTTTGGGTTTTCTAACCTGAAACCAAACCAAAGAAGGGTGCCGTATATGTGAATGTAGTTCTCTCAATTCTGTGCCTATTGTGTATCTCTCAAATGACTTTGGTGCTAACCCTACGTTTATCACTTTGAGTTTAGTTAGGAGTTGCCAAACTTCTTGTCACTATAGTTTTTGCAGCATGGAGCAATCATGGACATGAAGAAGCCTTATAATGCATACAGGTTTTATGCATTTTAGGATAAATATAAGCTTGTGATGTTCGATCCACTGGGAATACAAGCTTGATGAATATTATGATGGTGAACTTTACAATGCCGTTAAATATATATAAAAATTTTACTTAAATTTTTTTTATATACCTTTTAAAATATGTGAATAATGATTTCATTTAAATATGTAATTTGGATAGCATCTTAAATAATTTTCACTTGTCTCTTTTTCTGGAATATATTATTTCAATTTCATCACTATTAATTAATTCACTGACTATAATTCATGTCTCAGAACCATATAAACGGTCAAAGTACTCCTTCCAGTCTGCTTTTTCTTTTCTTTCTGTAATGGGACAATGTTGCCTGTCTGGTATTGAGAATCGACTCATAAGCTGCTCAATAACACTGTCACCAGGGCCCTCGACATTCTAGATACTCAGCTGGAAAGATCACAGGCCACGGGCAGTTCTCACCGGGATCAATTATACATTGCAAAATTATATAAATAAATAGAATTTCTTAATAAAACAATCATATATTTTATCTTAAGTGGTATTAAACTTGTTTTAGCGATTAAGTACTTTATTATAACGTTTTAGATTTAAATTCTCCTTCTCCAAACTAAAAAAAAAATTCAAAATTGTGATATTACAATATTGAACTCTGATTATAGCTAAATTAACACAGAAAAAAAAAATTACAATGGTGCATTTCACTTTTATGAGCATCTTTTAATGTATTTACTACTTGTTGGAAATAAAATTAATTTTTTTTTGTATAATATCCCATTTTCTCTAAAAATAATTTGATTTTGATTTTGCAACTAGTTGAATATTCGTGCTTTGCATGAATTTATTTAATTATTAACATATTATTTTTTATTTTAATTGAATACATGTTTTACTATTTAATAATATAAATATAATTTATATAAAATATTCAGTTTGATTGAATTTATTAAATAATTATTCATACATATTATAGATTAATGTAGTTAATATTGTTTTTATTTTTTTTTATATAATATAAAACATATTGCTTAAAATTGAGAAAATTTTGGAATAAAAATGACGCTTTTGTTTCATTTTGCTTTTAAATCATTTTCTCTCCATATTTCATTCTTGCATTTCAAATAATAGTCAAATATATACATATAAAATAAAAAATTTCATATCATATTTAAAGAATTTCAAAAATAAAATTATTAATTAATAATTTTTTCAATGCTAGATCCTGATATATCGACATTGATTAAATGGTTATAACTTTTTTGTGTGACTTTTATTTTAGTAAATCCTTAATAAGGTTAAGAGTTTGTTAGTATAATTAAAAGAAAAATAAAAATATATTAAAAGGATATAGATTTAGTAATGATTACCTAACTAATGACATCTTAAGTTGATATTAATTATTTTTTAGTTACATAATATATATTAAATTATACTTAATAAAGATCATAAGTATATTATAAATAATAATTAATAATATAAAATATGTGGAAAAAATAAAATTTTATAAAAATATATTCATGACAAGGTTTTTTTTAATATTAAAAAGCAAAATTATACCGATAAAAATTAATTCATTCTTAAGAGACTTCTTTAAGAGAGTTCTTCCCACTTTATTTATATATATCACCCTAACTAATGACATCTTAAGTTGATATTAATTATTTTTTAGTTACATAATAAATATTAAATTATACTTAATAAAGATCATAAATATATTATAAATAATAAATAATAATATAAAATATGTGAAAAAATAAAATTCTATAAAAATATACACATGACAAGTTTTTTTTTAATATTAAAAAAATGAAATTATACTGATGGAAATCAATTCATTCTTAAGAAACTTCTTTAAGAGAGTTTTATCCACTTTATTTATGTATATCACCCTATGTATCACTTGATTTCATGACTTTATTAGAGACTTGATATGTTTTCCCCTGGCAAGCATAAATCTTAAACTACATAAAAGATCTATAATTATATTTATCCAGTTGACGATGTCATCTTGCTGATTTTTATATGTATTTTGTGTCTCATTAAATTTATGTTGATCTAGATCTAAACAAAGGTTTTTCTCGTAGAGAAAATTATGTTCATCATTTCAAGAAAAAAAGAGTTTAGGAATCAATACTAGTCTTGGGTTGAAAGCATGGTTTAGGATCATGATTTTAGAATTACTTTTTGTAATTCATTATTTTCAATCAATATTACATAGAAATTTCAATTTCAACCATTTATTATTTCTTTATTTTTGCACATTTTTGTTTTCATGCTATGTAATTCTAAACTTTTTTTTAAAAAAAAAACAACAAAATCTGGGAAAATATTTTGATAAGAAAACAAAAACTTTTCAATTTTTATCATATTCATGGTAAAAAGACACATTCTTCATCTCGATAAACATTGCAAGGTAAATTAAAGCCAAATATATGGTGTTGTTATTTGTAGCAATCAAAGGAAGTTACTGTTAGTAACCAAATTTGCAATTTATATCTTCCTGCAGATACTTGATAATAATTTCATTCCACCAAATACAAGAATAACATCAAAGAATATCCCATCAGCCAATTTTAGTTAGAAGCCGCGACACAGCATCCCACTCACAGGCGACAAACTTAGCCCAAACCAAAAAACCTGTGTCGTCGATTGAAAGCAGCAATTAATCCCAATATTAGAAACATGTAGCGTAAAAAACCCACCTTGTAATTTACATTTGGATGCCCACCCCCATTTTATTTCTTTAACTTGGAAATAGGAGACATCCTTGCCATTTTAGATTCTAAACAAAAAAACATGTGGGAATCGATCTGTTTAACATTGGCGGCCGCCGCTGGCAATAATATCGGCAAGGTTCTCCAGAAAAAGGGCACCGTCATTCTGCCTCCTCTCTCTTTGAAACTCAAGGTTCGTATCCCATTCTCTTTCTTTTACCATCTCTTTGCTTCTTGTTGGACTCTCTCTCTCTCTCTCTCTATTGTTATACCTAGCCATTTTGTGTTCATTGTTTGTGGTTTTCAAGATAGTGGATTTGGATGAGAAAGTTATGAGCTTTTTGTCATTTTTCTGTTCTTTGTTGTTCAATTTGATTTAACAGTAGCTTTCTTGATTGTTTCCCTTCAAGGCCTGATTTTGAATTCAATTTGTAGTTGGCAATTTCAATTCTGACTTCATTTGTGAAATTGGAATCTTCTTTCTATTTGCAATAATGTACCTTGATAGCGGAAATCTTGTTGGTGTTTTTTTGGCATTGGTTTCTGGGTTTATGGAATCTGTCTTAATTCTAGCTTATGAGTCTTGAAGTTGGGACTGACTGATTGAATTTTAATGCCCCATTTTTTTTAATGTCACGATGCATAGTCAAACTATTATTTCCCTCTCTGTTATAAAGAATTTTGAGTTGTTTAATATTGATGGATTGTTTGTATTTCTTATCAGGTGATTAGGGCATATGCTGTAAATAAAGCTTGGGTTATAGGTTTCCTTATGGATATCTTTGGAGCAATGTTGATGTTGAGAGCATTATCTCAAGCTCCTGTAAGTGAAACCATCTTGTTCCTAACTTCCCTTGGGTTTATATTCTTCATTGGAAATGAGTCAACAAACTACTTCTTTTATGAAAGGACAATAAACGTATCAGCATTTTTAACAATATCACTTCAAGAGATCCATTTTAATAATAAGGTTTTAACTTACTCTTCAAGCCTTATTTAAAATTGCTTGGCACTCTTCATCAATTAAACTCTAGTCAAAGATCGATTTCTTCATTTGGATACTAAGCCTTCAAGGTCAACATCATAACATATACTCAGCTTATGGATTTGTTTTCTGTGACTTTGCACATATTCTTCATCTCAGTTATCTTGATCTTTTTCTTGTTCCATCAGGTATCTGTCATCCAACCAGTTTCTGGCTGTGGTCTGGCTATCCTTTCTGTCTTTTCCCATTTTTATCTACAAGAAGTCATGAATGCCATTGATTGGATTGGTATCACTTTGGCTGGTATTGGTACCATAGGTATGTAATCTCTTCATGGTTCTCTCGGTTAATTGCGACAAGTAGTGTTGTTCTCACAGCAAACTAACTATTCTTCTTGTCTGAGGTTTTCAATTTGCCACATCCTATATTGCCTTATGTGGATTGCTTTAAAAGATCTGAATTAATCAGTAATTTCTTGTTTCTGCAAGTCTTTCCCTGTAGCTTTATTTTGGTTGTTTCATAATATCAAATTTTCTTGTGAAATTTTTGATGAAATAATGTACTAACCTTGTCATGAGAGTTCAATCCCCCAGAGACTAAATAGTTTTGGAATTAATTTCTTAATTATTTGGGTGGCAGGAGTTGGTGCTGGAGGTGAGGAGCAGGAGGCCTCTTCAATATCTGCTTTTCAGTTACCATGGCTAGCATTTATTGTTGTCATCTTGTTTGTAGGTACCTTACCCTGTGCACCATCTTATGTTATAGCTATTGTGTTTATATATATGTATGAGTGCACCAAGTCATATTTATGTAGTCAGATTCTGATCTGGCAAACTCAAAAACTAAGAGAACTTCTCCATTTTAAGAAATCTAAGTGACTAGAGAAAGAGGGAAGATGGGGGTGGGGTGAGAGATGGATGAAGGAAGGAGGAATCCAAAGACTTCATCCTAACCAACAATTGCATGTATTTACCAGGATGTTCAAGGGAACTTCTAAACATTATAGCTGATTGATTTGATCTATCAGTCCAACCACCGAGGAGGTCCGACTATTGAGAGTATCAAATTTATGAAAAAAATGCTAAATACTATCCTGTCTCTTTGATATGAACGTGGATAACTTGTGTCAAATCTGTAATCAATGTTGTTACCTTTGGCCAAGGAACGTTCAAGAATCAAGTAAAGAACTTTAATTCTCAACGAGACCTCTAAAAAACCTGTTTCTAGTAACCTAAGTTATAAAAAATTAAAGGGTGTTTAATATCCAAACCTAAAAAGAATTAGTCAATTTTAAATTTAGAATTAAACAAGTTTGCAGAGCTACGTAAGCCTTCACTCAAACAACCTAACTAAGTTTTTTAAAGAATCAAAGAGAATAAATCTGAATTATATTGATCAAAATTGAGGGCCAAAAACATGGTTTGAATAGCCTATTTATAGGCGTTACAATGCATTATTAACTAGGAATAAAAGATGTAAATCCTATTCTAGACATAATAAATAAAGTAAATAAGAATATAGTTATTTTCCTAAAACATTAGCAAATAACACTAATGAAGAAATAATCAAAACCCTACACTAAATAAGAAGTAAAATTTGGTCAAGAAAAGAAGGAAAAAATATTATTAAGATTTTGCATATCTTAAAAGATATTTGACTCGACTTTAATAATCTCTTTACCATATATGCCACCTCCCCTCTTTAGGAATATTGTTGTCCACTAAAAGATGATTGAAATATTCTTGAAAATTTTTTAGAACCTTCTAGAACATTGTTGGTGCAATTTTCTCTATTTGTAGAGTTAGACTTATAGATTTCATTTTAAGGATCCACACATGAAATGAAAGTAAAGAAATGACTATTTTGCCCTTATTAAGAAGATTATCCAAATATGGCAGGTCCAAATATGACAAGATTTGAAACTTTTGTGATGTCTTGCTCTTTTTTTATAAGATCTCTTTGATAGTTGTCTTCACCCTTTGTAGCTTTAAGCTTGCCCCTAATTTGGTTCACATCACTCTCGAACGCCCAGTTCGATGGACTGCAACCGAGTCATTTCTGTGCTTCTATCTTGATTGGTCTCATTCCATTCATGCTATATTTCATATGCCTAACAATTGGAGAATTTGTTTTAAAGAAATTGGAGTAATTCTATGTTCAATAAATATGTTTAGATTTCAGCAATTTATTCTGGTTGATTGGCTTAGGTAGTCCTTAATGGCTGGCTTCGTGTTTGCAAATGTCATCGAAGAGAACAGGAGACGGTAATTGATACTTCCAAAGGTTACATGTTTGTGTCTTCAACTATCTGCTTGCCCTTATTGAGAATATCTGTGCTGCAGATGGAATACGAAGTTCTTGAAGAGATTATATATGGATTGGAATCTGGCATTCTATTTGGGTAAATTTCCTGTTATACCGACTATGTCCAAATATTTTATTGCTCTTCACAGTTGACTCTTCCATTACATAGCAAAAAATTTAAAAGTTCGCACTGCATTAATAATTTAATAGAATCTACCGGATCAAATATCACATGGTTATGCAGTGCTACTGGTGGCTAATTTACAAGAAGCAGGATCATTAGATTAGCTGGATTTATATAATGTTGTAGAGCTTAAATTATATCATTGCTTGAATTTTTCATAAATTTACATGTAGAAATGGCAATATATTACAAAAAAGCTTTTCTTGTTAGCATTACATTTCAATTTGCCCCTTTAAATGCAGTAATTGATAAATCTGGCATAAGTCAACATTTTTTTTTTCCTGCAAAGAAAATGTTTCCTGATGATTTATATTCAACAAATAGTGAAATTATGTATTGGTCCTTAACTGAAAAAAAATGAACTGCTGCTGGTTTGAGCTTGTACATTCAAGATAATAGACCGTATAGACATAAGTTTTGATTACATAGTAAAGCAATTGGCCACAGGCTCATTTGCCATTTAGCAGAACCTTCATTTTGTTGTATCCTTTTTGAATTTAGCATGTCATTGGAATTCATTTAAGAATTTGTTCTGGATACTACGATTAAAACCATTTGATTTTATTCCAATTTATAAGATTAAAATTTTTAGAAATAAATCAAATCTTGATTTGACAACTGTGGAGATAGATTCATGATCTTAAATGTAAAGTAACACATCCAACTGCAGGATGGCCTCAGTGATATCAAAGATGGGGTTTGTTTTCTTGGAGCAGGGCTTCTCAAGGATGATGGTTCCTATATGCATCTCAATCAGTATATGCTGTAGCGCAACAGGATTTTATTACCAGGTATGTTGAAGCCTTGACTCAGTTAGGATGTTGGTGTTGTTCATGTGAACTATTTTTAGTTATTTTGCTAAAAATGTTATATGTTGGCTCATTAAAAATTCCATTATATTAAATTCTCTGCTCTATCTCACTCACACAACAAAAAACAGAACAAGAAAGTAAGGGAAAGATACTGCATTTTGTGGCCCACACTTTCCTTCTACATGATACACGAATCAATTTCTATTGATGTGCTATCGTTTTACATGGAGCTGTATCTGTTGCGTGCTTAGTATTGAGAGGATGCATAAAATCATCAGATCAAATCAATCATTCTTTTCCTTTTTAAACAGACTCGTGGTCTAAAGCATGGAAGGGCAATTGTGGTGTCTACATGTGCTGCTGTAGCATCAATAGTGACTGGTGTGCTTGCTGGAATGCTTGCTTTGGGAGAACAATTGCCCTCAGCACCAGCTGCTCGACTTTCACTTCTGCTGGGATGGTAACTCCATGGCACAGTCTATATACTATTGATCTCCTGTTTCTCTTATAGATGACGGCATCTTATAGCTTTGTTTGGTGATGGATTCTTAAGTCTTAAAATCTGCTATGTGCACTGTATACTCATCTGAACAATGCTTCAATTTCAAATTTGGTGCAAATACAATGAGAAAATAGCATATTCACTAGGTCGCATGTTCTTTTTTTTTTTTTTTTAAAAAAAAAAGGAAGAATAACATAACAAGAATTGTGCTAGATGGTTTTGAATATCTGATAAGGCCTTATTGCGTTTTTTTTTTAGAATTTCATTTTTTGGGCACATATTTTGTAAAAATTGCTTGCTCTATATCATTTGATCAGACTATTTTATATTCATGAATTTGGTAGGAATTTTTAATCTTTGGATTCCACTTATAACATAAAGGTGACCGTGGTGCTCACAAGGATATTTGTGAGAATTGCTTGATTTATATCATGCAATACTATTTTATACTAGTCATAAATCTGCACATTGTGCAGACAGCAGACAATAATCTTAATTGTGAGAATGTCCAATTCAAAATTTTTTATATTCTTCTGTTACTTTTTAAATAAATTGATTAATATTTTTATTAGTTTAATAAATTGATTAATATAATTTATCCAACTAATCCAAGTTATTTACCATTTATCAATTCAACTATATTAGTAATTATATATTTCAAAAAAATGTAGTTACTAAAATTGAATTTTTTTGGTAAAGGATTATGTAGTTACTAAAATTTAATTTTTTTTGTAAAGGATTATATTTCGTTTCCTATTAAAGGGAAATCATACTTATTTAAACATGATAATATAATTTGTGTTTTTTGTATATATTTATTTTATCAATTATATAATAACATCATTCATTTTGATATAATATGAAAATTGAATTGAGTTTAAGGTCAAATAAGTAAGAAAACTTTGTATATTGGCTCCCAAATTTTTATTTTTTGGCTTGAGGATGTACTCTTATATGTTAAAAAAATAATATTAACTTAAGAAGGAACATTTATCAGGAAAAAAAATGTGGTTTTTGAATTTGAATTGAATTTGGAAACCATGGTTAGCTATATTTTAAAGCAATTATTGTTCAATTGTTTTTCAATTGTAGTGAACAACTATCTTTTTAGGAAATTATGTTTCACTTAATAGAAAGTATTGTATAAAAGGAAGTATAATAAGAGCTATAACTAATGTAAAAGGTTTAGGCCAAAGTTTAGTCTTAAACATCTATTTTTATTTAGTTTTCTCATGAAATTAGATATTTTCTTTTTTATTTTTATTATCTTTTGTTAAAAAAATTAAGAAGGTGAGGTGGTGATATATTAAGATTCTAAAATGTTGATTTATCAATACAATAGTTTGACAAATGACAATCTGTCATTTCAAACATATTTTAAGACCAAATTATATATATATATATATATATAGAGAGAGAGAGAGAGAGAGATTGATTCATAAATTTTGTAGGATGTGTTAATCTTTGGATCCTACTCATAACACAAAGGTGATTATAGTGCTCATAAGAATATTAGTTGGATAATGGAGATGTTTGCTACATGTTATTTACTGGACTGTTCTCTCATTTCAGGCTGCTTATCATAGCAGGTGTGATTTTACTTGTGAGTTCAACCCGGCTACTGCGACACCTCCCACGGCCATTGCGACGCTTCATGCGAACCAGTGTTGAACGAAATTTTAGTCTGAGTCGATCAGGGTCTCTCCGGGTTAAGGATTCAAACCCGAGTGCTGTTATCCAGGCAGCAACGTTACATCATTTGATATCAACTCCAGCTAAGGAGAAGGCTTGAATAGAGAAGATTATGAAGTCTGCTACCAATGGTTAGAAATATGTAAGCTTTGTTTTTGGTTAATGTGCTTGAATGATTGGTCTTGTTGAGGTTTGGGTGTACAGTGGATCTCATATAGTTCCTCTGAAGGCATGAAATTTTGAGGATCATTCTCTCCGAGATATTTTACATCACGAAATTCAAAAGATTGAGATGTTCTTTCATTTTACATCCATTTGTAGTTGTTATTTTCACTGACCATAAGATGCAAACCATATGATGGTGGTAATGATTAGATATACCTGTATTTTCCCGCAGTAGGAAATATACTGCCAATATTAGCAAGTATATAATTTATATCTCAGACTCTGGAATAGTGTTATGTTATCCATAGACTGTTTACTCCCTCTAGTTGGGATCCAGCGATTGGGAAATGGCCAGCTTTAGGTTCCTCCAAACTTCATATGTGATGTTTGTTTGAGGTTAAGCAAGGCAGCTACATTTCAGGATCACTGTCTGCTGCATGAAAGAAAATAACAGTGGAATTGAAATTTTATGTTATCAAATTTAATAGATTTTAAAACCATAATTTACAATTTAATTATGGGTTTTATTTTCTTCAAAGTTTAACAATTTAATAATGATAATTTGGAATTTGTGGTGCTGCCCATCCATTCAGCTTTTTATTTCCATTCAATTCTGAATCCAAAACTCAAAACCAAACCTAGGTCCACCATTCATAGGAGACTTCAATAGTTGTCCTCTCTATTTAATATCTTTTCCAATTTTCTTGGAAATACAATTTCTTTCTAGTTGAAACATGGGGAAGCCCGCTTTAAAAGCTAAACAATGTTGGGTGCGCACCCTGCTTCAGTGCTCTTGGTTGGTGGTAGGGCCTCCATGGTAGGAGCAATGCATTCTGCCGAAGCTTTAAAGGCTATGCAGTAGCCACTTCTTTGGAATATTTCCTCTTCTTAAGTTATTTTGTAAAACATTTCTGGTACAAGATCTAAATCAAGAATTTGGAATCTGATAATATATACATTGTGAATATGGATACCTTTATCAATTGAGGATGAATGTGAATGTGACATCGACCAACTTCCTTTTTCTTCCCTTTTTTTTTTTTTTTTTGAGAGCGACCTCAAATAACATATTAGCCACATAAATCCAATTAATTAAGAAATGATCTAACTTTCTTTCAATTATTTTTAAAAAAATCACTCATTGTGTTAAAGAATTTATAAAAAAAAAAAAAAAAAAACTAATCCTACCATATCTAAGGATTGGACAGCGTGAAATCTCTAGAATGGTTTGTTGTTATTCGCTCAAATGTGAGACTTTTGAAGGATAGAGCCGTACCCAGAGTGTTAAATACGCTGCATCATTGAGTTTTCAGGGCATTCATTTCCAGAAAAATAATATTTTGAATAAATAATATTCTTATAAAATTATCTTTTGGAGAGAGTTATAATTTTAGTGTTTGGTTATGGTTAGCTTTTTCTTTTTTCAGAAAATATGTTAATATTATTGTTTGATTTACTCCCTAATGTTGAGTAAGTGTTGTTATTAAATATTAAATATTTTTAATTTATTAATATAAATTATTTGTATCATGTATTTAATGAAATGATAACAAAAATAATTTATAAAATGCATCATGACTTTTTTTTTAAAAAATAGCTTTTGCGAATACTTTTAAAAACAGATTAGTTAGTTGATTGATTTTTTATTCAGTTAATTCAATCAATTTAATTAGTTTAGTTTAATACAAAATTATTTTTAAAAAAGATTAAATAAAGTAAATAAAAAATATTTTCAAAATATTTTAAAATTAGAAAATAGTATAATATGATTAAAAAATAAAAAATATTTTTAACATATAAATTTTAAATAAAAGAGTGTAATTTAAAAAAAAATTTAAATTTTTTACAAAATTATGTAATTTTAAATTAGACCAATTTGATCACCAATTTTTTTTATTTTGACTATTTTTTTAATCCCTAACAATCAAACCACTAATCAATTAATTGTTTTTTATTTTACATTGTTTTACAATGAAACCTAACGACAAATTACATTTGATAGGAAGTTAAACTTTCACAACTAACTTATAGTGAATCAAACCAAACTTAAATTTCATTTGTTTCATAGAAAATAATTTATCTGGAGAAAAAAATATTTTTTGAGTAACATAATTTTCGATGTTTGGACCGCATTATAAAAATATTAATTTTTATTTTGATTTATAAGATTATAAGAAATTTTAGATAATAAATATTTTATACTTAGACTATTTATTATTTAATATAGGACAAAATATATTTAAAATTAAAATTTTTTATGGATTTCACTTATAGTGACGAGTGTTAGTAGTTAAGAATGATCAATAATAGTAAATACATGTATTTATCTAATTTATATTTTATATAGATGAGTTTATCAAAATTCAAAAAATTACTTAATTTTTCCTTTAACTAAGAAAATATTTTTTGCTAACCAAATCTTTTTGCTGTACCAAATAAAGAAAAATGCGAAAAATATTTTCCACAAAACAAACGGAGCCTTAAAATAAAAATATGAGATTCCAATTACCCATATGAATGGGGTTCATAACATACGATTCTGCCCATATGAATCTAATATTAACAGTTTTGCCCATTTGCGCAAAGCAGATGGCAATTTGACCTAAATTTCTTTCCCCTTATGCTACTAGTGATTTGGGTGGTGGAATGTGATACAGTTCCATCACCTCTTCTTCCACATTTTCCGTTTTAGCGTTTCGTCTTTCACATAAAGCACCAAGCAGCATGATGGTCAGAAGGAACACAATTAGAAAGAAAAATGTCTGAAAAAAGAAGACTTGACCTTTTTCTGATTTCTTTTTTTAAATGTAAGGTAGTAGGGACCTCTGCTCCTAATCACTTCATGGAATCTCCTATTGAACAGTTAAATGGCTTTTCAGTTGTCGTGGCAACTCATTTTGGATGAGAAGGGAGGAAACTTGGCCCCATCACAAGAAACAAACAACAGCCATCTCCACCTTCACCTCTTTGTTCATGGCATGCACGACCAATAAGGTCCACCATGAGTTGGACTTGAGCCACCTCTAGTCCGTTGTGGTTAGGTCCCTCTTTCTGATTAGAATCCAACTATTTCAGGCTATTATATTAATTTTCTATCATGTCCATATTATCATCATCATTCTCGTGTCAATGCAATATACATTTTAAAGATAATTAAAAATATTATTATTATTATAAAAATCTTACAGCTAACTTAATTGTGAAATAGAAGTAAAATTATTCACACTATATATATATATATATATATATAAAGTAGATCGAGCTCTCTCAAAAACATTTTCTTTGTTTTTGTCATATAATATTCTCTTAAGAAAGGTTGCTGTATAAAATTTACTAAAAAAATTATATATTCATCATTTATTATATGTTTATAACATTTATTAGATATATATTTAATGTTTAATTATTATATAAAGACTAATAAATTAAAAGAGATAAAAGAAAATATTGAATGTTTTCCTCTCATCCGTTTATATGGATTTGAAATTAATATTAATTTATTTAGAGAAATTTATACAGCATTTATGGTGAAAGAATTTCTAAATTATATAATATTAATGCATAAATTCTCAGTTATGTATATATTTATATTTATAACATATATTAGATATCATTCAATATCTAAGTATTGTGTAAGGAATATTTTTTAAAAAATATAATCACAATTTGATAATAAAAGTAATACCTTTTTCGTTAATCCACTAATGTATGATCAATACTTATATAACGCTCCATTGAGTCTTTCATATGAAAATAATATATGTGCATTTTTCTATTTATTAAAGAATTTTTAAAATTATTTTTGTGAAAATAACATACATAAATTCTTCAATTTAATATTAATGTGTAATTAATGCTTATTGAATATTCCATGTAAAAACAAGATGCGCATAAGTTCCTAATAAAAAATATAAAATTTTTTAATGGTAGTGTTATAAGTAGAACTATCTTCAACAAATTAACAATAATTATACACAAATTTTAAAAAGTACTATTTTATAAGGCACTAATATGTAAAATCTTTTATTATAATATCAAATCCCACATGTTGCTGACATATGAATTATTCAGTATTACATCTTCTTAAGTATAAAAGAAAGCTTTTTAATCACATTTTAATGAGCAAAAATATAACCATAATTATTGAAATTTATCAAAATATAACACAATTCAAATTAATTCTTCAAATTAATAAACTATTGTATAACCAATACCTTTTAAATAATCCATATGAAAATAAAACACATATAAATTCTTTTATCTAACATAAGATTTTACTAAAAATAATTATCAATATATATACACACACACAAGTGGTTTGAAGCTTAACAAACATTCAAGATGGCAAACATTTCTCTAAAACTCCTATCATCACCCTGCAGTAATGTAATTATTGATACAAGATTTAACAATTTTATTGCACTAATAAGAGTTGTTGTTACGATATCAAATTCTATAACCTTACATTAATATCCAATTGTTGTTATTTCAAATTCCCTTAAGATTGGAAGAATACAAAGATATAGTCATAGCAAAGGCCGTAAAAAAAAAAAAAAAAACATGTAGATACTTTGATAATAAGCTCTTATGATTTTAATGTATCATATTTATGTGTGATTTTGGTGTTAATGTTAATTCCAACATATGTAACTAGCAATATTATAGTGTTTGTGATTTTATTTTCAGTTTTTGGTCTATCATTTATAAATCATTGAAGAATTTTCAAAGATTATTTCATTCCTTAAAAAATATAATCATTATGAAACAACAATACTTTAATATGTGAAAATAAAATATATGGATTCCTTTATTCATTTAAAAATTCTATGAAATTGAGAATATGTCTATCAATAATTTATATAAAGACAATTTTCAAAAAAAGTAAATAAGATCATTTATCCTAGTTACTTTGCGTTCTACAATTTACTTTCACATGTTATATGTTGAACATTATGGAGTTTTTACTTATTATGATTGTCTTTTCCTTGCTCATTCATAATGAATAGCAAGTAATTATTTATTTTTCTTTTGAAAAAGAGAAGATTTGCAAAAAAAAAAAAAAAAAAAACAATGCTCTCTCATTAAAAATCTAAATTCTAATAAAAAAGACTGAAAAATCAAAGTGAGATAATGTGATTATGAAAAAATTATTTTTACAAATCGAAGTTTCAATAACACCAAAATGATTCTCTTTAACAAAATGTTACATGTCTATTCTTTTTATATGTGATAAAAAAAATTAATATAGTTTAAAACAAAAAAAAAATCAAATGATTAGATAAAACAAATATATGAAAATTTTGAAGAGGTAAGGGATGAAAATGTTGCAATTTCAAAACATGAGTTTGATTTTTTTATTTTCAAAACTTAAATCAATATTGTGAAAAAGTTTTATATCCTCATAGATAATGTGATTCAATAATTCTCAAGTTTTCATAAAATTTGAAGCTTTGAAATTTTGCACATGACATTCAATTAATCATGTAATTAATAATTCTTAAATTTTTAAAAATTTAAAAGTTTTAAAATTTACATATGATATCAATTAATTATATATCTTGTAAACATGACTGAATTGGTAACTAAATAGTGTAAAAGACATTTAGTTCTTAATCGATTGATAAATTAATTGCCGAACTTTAAAATTTGAGGTTTCATTATGATCAATTAGCTATTTTAACTTTACTTAGTATTATACTTCTTATATTATTTCTACCGTTATTCTTATATAAATTTGAAATGAAAATATTTAATTATGAAATATTATGAATTAAAAAAAAAAATTATCTAAAGAGAAGACCAACAAGTTTATTTAAAGAATTTAATAATGAAATAAAAATTGTAAAAATGAAATAAAACAACTGCAAAGCACGGACATTAAAGCAGATAACAAGGCAGTACGAAAAGGAAAGCACGCCTGAACAAGTAGTCCATGTAAGTTGCAGTCTGCAGTGGCACCATCAAAGAGAAAAGCTAAGCTTTACTCAATAAGGCCACAACATTTTTTCAGAAGTGGCAGATAAGTTTGGCTCCTAACATTCTGGACAAATTGGTTTGCTATGATTCTGCCATCTAAATAATTGAAAGTTAAATCACCCAAACAAACCAACAGAAGGTAGCCGTTGTTTACTGATTCAGGAAGCAAGGATTTGCAGCCAATGAAATGATTCCTTTACATAGTCTAAATCATTACAATTCTATTGCCAATTTCCTTTCTAGTAAGTTGCAAGAAAGCTAGCATTTCTTTCTCTTAAGAAGTGGCCTGCAAATTTAAATCAAGAATTGATTATTCACCAGTAATTTAGGGTAAGAGAATGTCAGTGCTTATCTTTTCTAATGCTACTTTTAACAATTAGCCAAGGGTTTTGCTTCCTTGAACAAGTTCTGATATATATAACTTTTAAGAGGCAAGTGGTTGAACAGTATTCTGTCTCTAGGTTTTATGTACTTTGCTAAATACTGGAATATAATCCATGGATCCGTGAGCATTTTGCCAAATAGATTGATTCCATTTTAAAGTCGATTAGGGCAGAGGATAGTTGAGTGGGTGTGTTGAGAATATAAGACGAAAAGCTAATATTCTCGTTTGAAGTTATTGAGTACCTTTGTTCTCACATCACTAACATTCGACCATTGCATTACCCATTGAGTTAGTCCAATGGTCTTCAGTCCTTGTGATTTATTCTAACGCACCTTAGCTTTCATGTAGCAGACATGGAACATCATGTCTATAACAAAGTCCAGTTGTTATCAACTTACCCATCATTTCAGTAATCTCATAGTACAATAGCTAGTAGACTCTGTAACATGTGCTCTATTCAATATGCTTAAACAGGATGTACCAAAGATCATGGGAGGCAAAGCATGATGGGGCATTTTTGGTTAAGGTATCACATTCACTACTGAAGTGAACCACCTTCCAACCTGTGAACTCTGACCTCAACTTTTTCAAGAAATGCTATGGACATTGAGGTTTCTAAATGGAAACTCACACATGACGTTGCTCAACATTTTCAACAAAATGGACCCTATAAGAGTCAGATTGACCTGCTTGGGATTCGATAACTTTACTCCTCAAGTCATCCCCAAAACAAACCCACTAAATCCACTTAAGCCACCACATTGTGGGACCATCACACAATGCATTATAAGATTCTCGAGAATTGATTATAATTTTTTCTCAAGATTGTGTAATTTCAGGTGACGAAAACAAATCGCACTTTAGACAGTATTTGACTTTTTTTAATATTAAATACAAATTTTTATTTAAATATTCATTTTTTATATTTTTTAATCTAATTCTATATTTTTTTATGATTTTCTATATTTTCAAAAAAGAATTTTAATGAGTCAAACGCAATTTTGATATTAATATTAATTATATTAGATCATATTTAATTTTATATTCTTAATATACAATTCGTTCATTTGATTTATAAAAAATTTTTCATTTTTTGTTCCCTGCTATATGTTGCTGAATAAACTCTGTATAAAAAAAGGAAAAAAGAAAAAAAAGTAATCAAACGCGACTTTAATGCGATTTTATTATTCCCATCCCTCAGAGTCGCAAAATTTGAACAAAAGCCTCAAAGGATATCAAATATGACCACATAACAGTGGCTTGATTGACCATAAATAAAACCAAAGAATGTTGTGAAACAGCAGGGATGATTCTACTAAAATTGAAATCATTAAAACGACAAAAAGTACATAGACATGAACAATATAAGGCCCCATAATTCAAATCATGATGGAATACGATTTAGGAGAAAGACCTACCAACAAAAGTTCACTGTGCATTTTGTTGTGTTGGATAATTACCCAGTTGCTCCATGTTCCAGCTTTCAAGTGGAGCAACATGCTGATGGGAAGGAAAGTATTGCTGCAAATAAAAACCAATACAATAATATGGCTTCATTAGCACAAAATTAATATCATTCAATTTCATCACTGTGAAAAGATCAGAACAAAATTTTCTCCTCTCCAAAATCCGTTCAATATATAGGCTCTGAACAATAACAGTAGGTTGGCCAGCTGCCACTTCAAATTACTGGACAAAGAGAGCATGAAATAGAGTGGATATGGAAATAAACTCCGAATAGTTTTCAGTTCCGTCAACTCATAAACATGAAACATGAACTTTTCCAAACTCAATATAATTAGTTTTCAATCTATGACATCAATTGTATAAGCTGATTGGTATCAACATCAATGGCAGGTTAGTTTTTAGTTATTTGAACGACCTCGATAAGAACTTATTTATTTCAGCAGATTTTTTTTTCTTATGAAACCCAGTGGAAGTATTTGTAGAGCTTAAAATTATACCTCCATCTTCTCCAAAAGTTCTTTGGGTGTTGGAGCAGAGACAACTATGTTACGAGCACTAGGCTTAATGAAACCTTCTTCAACACCATTGTCAAATAATGCAAGCAAACTATTGTAGTAACCATCAACATTTAGCAGGCCAACCTATCCATAGTACTAAATCGTTATAACATAAAACCTGAAAGGTCAAAATTAGATCTTCCAAACATTAAGATTAATAACTTGTGAATTACCGGTTTCTTATGAATTCCAAGTTGTGACCATGTGATCATCTCCAATAGTTCTTCCATGGTTCCATATCCTCCTAAAACAATAACTCAAGCGTTAGTATTAGCAAGTACAAAATACTGAAACAATTCAATACATAAATTAAGGTACTTATATCCTGCCGCTATTGACCAAAGACTTCGCTGCTAATTTTCATCTTTTTCATAATCACAGGGAGTCTTACCAGGCAGAGCAATAAAGGCATCAGCTTCTCTGGCCATTGCCGCTTTTCGCTCATGCATGTCTGAAACAGTTCTTACTTCTCCAATAGTTTGACCAGATATCTGTATTTTGTCAACCAAAACTAAATAATCATCATTTTGTCACAATTTTACAACCACTCATTTATGCATAACATAACTGATTCAAAAAGGCTAGAAATAATATTATATATGATCCTGTAAATTTCTATTCCTTAACTCCCAACAAGAATTAGAATGAAGGAAGAAACTATAAATAACTCGATCTGCAATGTAAAGCCATAGGAATAACCAACTGATTTTCACAACAACGAAGCAAAAATATTGCAAAACCTAAATGATTAAAGAATAAAAGCAAGGAAAACACTCAAAATACCAACTCAATCTAGAGCACTTTACAAGAAAAAACACTCAGAACAACAACCCAATCCAGAGGACTTTAAAAGTTGAAAAGATGTCTGAAGAAAGTAGAATATATAGCAAATGAGATTCACAAAATGATAGGAGCAGCACAGATACCTCAAGAGGCATAAGTGCTTTCGGAATGATCCTGCATTCAAAGAGCGACAAATTAACTCAGTATTGTGGTACAATGTGGTCAACAAACACCTTGCTTGCATTTAATAACAAACAGCTCAAATACTAAAAAAATAGGCATCGGATGTTCTTCAATGCTAGTTTCTTAGTTACCCAAGAACATGGCAGCCTCCATCATACACTTTCTGAGATATCAAACCCATCAGCCCAACACTACCTCCACCATACACCAGGTCAATCTTCCTCTTCACCTGTTAATCCATATCCATCACAACCAACACAAAGAACTCATGAAAATTTCACGAATCAAACTAATCATATTGGGGAAAAAAAAAATCAAAAGGACAGTTCCATGTATATAACTAGATATATGATAAACTTAGCACTATATATAAACACCCAGTTCTCAACCCATTTATGAAACACAAAATCATACAGAAAACAAGTGTATTGTGAGACCACAAGCCAGCAAAACCAAAGAAGTCACATTAGCAAACAGAACAAACCCAATATAGTACATCAAACATCCATTTCAAAACTTAATTATATATATATAAAGAAAAGGCTCAGTAAATCAAATCCTTTCAAGAACAACCATATTATCTGAAGAAGCCAACTTGGTTCAATATATTAATCACCAACGCCACCTAACTCTATACACAAGTATGAAACAAAACTGTCTTTAGCACCAGAAAACACATATCTTATTCAATGAAAATCAAGATAGTGCAAGTGAAAATAACAAACCAGTTCATCTCCCAATTCAATAGCAGCATCACTGAATACTTGTCTGTGGCCAGCGTTGCTTCCACAGAACACACACATCCTCTCGAACTTGCTTCTTTTGTCGCTTTCTTCCATTTAACAATCTCTATTTAATGCAATCTTTTATCTTTCTCAATTCAATCATAAAACCATTGGAATAAAGAAAAGAAAAAGAGAAGATAATAACAAAAAAAACAACAACAAAGAGACAAAAAGAAACAATAGATTAACTTAAAAGATAAAATCTTGGGCACATAATATTAGTATCAATCACCCAAACTTTGTGAGAAAAATCAATGATAAAATAAGAAAAGAAGACAAAAAAAAAAATATGGGTTAATCTTGAATTTGAATAATAAAATCTTTCCTCTCTTATATATACTTGGAGAAGACAACATGAAAAGCCCACATGCTCCGTTCCCTTTTTAATCCAACGTCTCTCTGTCGGCCTTAAATATTTTTTTCTTAAAAAAATTTATTAGATGATTAATAATGATAGTATCCTATAACAAATACATGACTTTACAAAAA
The DNA here is from genome assembly GCA_949677035.1 of Omphalea diandra. Taxonomy (NCBI): domain Eukaryota; kingdom Viridiplantae; phylum Streptophyta; class Magnoliopsida; order Malpighiales; family Euphorbiaceae; genus Omphalea; species Omphalea diandra. The sequence goes on along the minus strand of CATIWR010324243.1, from coordinate 30,338 downwards.
AAAAAAAAAAAAAAAGATTTGTTTTCTTTAGTCAAACGAAAAATCCAAAGCATGATTTTCGTTTTTGGGGGGTTTGTATTAAGGAATCTGAGGATCCTAATAACGAAATAGGAAATTGTTAATGACCTACAAGAGATTTTTTTTTTTCCTATAGTTTAAAGGGTTAGTTCTATTCTATAGCCAATATGGATAAAATAAGAATCTAAGTTGGCAGGTAAGTTTAGTAGGTATTTCTTTTTTTTTTTTTAAAACAAAAAAGAAATATTTTAAAATTTTATATTTCATGAAAAGAAATTCTAAAATTGAAACTACATTTCTCTTTTATCATTTATAATTTTTTTAGTTTCAAGTAAGCAATATGTTTATTTAAAAAACTTGATTAAAAACTTAAAAACATTTTTTTATAATATATTGTATAAAAAATTTTCAAATGAAGCAAATATAAATTATTATGCTTGTTGGACGTTTTACCATATTAAAAAATACAAAACTCTTATAAATAACTTCATATGAAATATCATTATTTTGTTATTGACATCTGAAATATTATTATTTTCATTATTAGAAAGATAAAATAAACAGATGAAACAAAAATAACAACTATAAATTTTCATTACAAAACTATTAACATATAAATATATTATTTTATAGACACATCTCAAATTTACTGTGTAACGCCCATGATAATAAGTAATATATTTTTGCCATATAAGGATATATTTTATATCTAAAATTAATAAGAAATATAATAGTAGTGTGTGATAAAATTTTATTTTATTGTTTTTAATACATTTTTTTAAAAAATACGTATATGTGCAATAATGAAAATAAATTTGTAGAGAAAATGCAATAAATATATCCACTTGTTAATAGAAATAATATGAGTTGATAAATAATAAATATTTTGCCATCCCATAAAATTAAAAATTAATCCTACCTATGTAAAAAATATTAAGGTATTGCATGGTATGAAGTAAGTAGGATAAGAAGATAAAACTTTCTGAAAAGTATTAAAAAAATCCCTTAATTGATTTTCATGATTGAAAGAACTTCCTAAAGTTAGTTATATTTTCCTAATTAAGTTCATTATAATTGATTAATTCATCCTTATTTTAATAGACTAATTGAACAAGATTTTTTAAAATCAATGAACTAATTGATCTTAAAATTAATAAATCTTATAATTATACTAGTATCATTTACTTATTAATTTTTAAAATTTATATATTGCTTATATCTTTTAAAATATTTACATATTGATTAATTTATAAATTTAACAAAAATATTATATTTACATTAGTCACATAATCTAATTTTGTTAGATACTAGATATTAGAAATCATTTTTATTATATACTCATTGATTCTTCACAAATCATCTTTTTTATATTTATAAGTTTATGGAACGGAGTGTGGGTATCATTTTTTTTTTTTTTAAATGACATTTGCACATCTCTATTTTGTGAGAAGTAAATTTATGTACCAAACACAATAAATTTTGAATTTCTAGAAAGTAGTTTCTATGAAAACTCAAACTTTTCTCGGAAAGTTGGATGGCTTAAATTTAGTGATTAGATAGACAAAAGAGTAGAGCCGCCTCCTTGTGTTACTTTAAATACATTTCTAAAATATATACTAAAGAGGCGAATTTCTTTTCATTTGTAACTGAGGAAAAGAAAAAAAAAAATGAAAAAATAGTGTGGGCTCAAAAAGAAGGTGGTTTGGTTTCCCTTTAGGCATCGATAGCTGTCTCTTTCGATAATGGCACTCTCTCCTCTAAAGCATATGATGTGAGTGATAATAAACAAGTTTTATTAGTGTTTAATTTAGATTGGCTAAGCATAATTTTGCATCTCGCTCTCACAAAGCTAATCATGATTAACTTGAATGATCATTGTGTCCTATGTTTTCCAATCACTTTGTTTATTACATAACCAGTCTCAATCACAGGAGGCAAATGGCTCCTTGTACTACCTACATGAATCTTGGACTGGGCTTGTGCCCCAAATAGTTCATATCATATGCTCCAAGCCCGATATTAAATGTTTATCGGAAAAACCAATCAACTAAACACTTAAAATAAAAATATTTAATATTCATTTTTTAAAAAATTTATCTGAATAATACTTTTTTTTTAATTCTTAACATTTTAAATGTGTTTGATAACGCTTTTTTATTAAACACTTAATTTTAAAAATCACTTAAGTAGAAAATTTTGACTTGATAGATTAAGTAATAAGAAAAATTCACTATTTTGATATATTTCATTAATATACTTCTTACCTACAAACAATTCATCACTATTCATTATCATAATTATTTTTTATTGATAATGATATAAATAAATTTTAAAATATTTTAAAAAATGTTTTGTCCTGTTCTGATTATGCCTTGACCCAAAAGTTAATTACTGCAAAAGGGCGTAAAATTCTATTCACTATGGTATACAATATATTCATATAACTCGAATTCACAACACCAATTGATCAATTGTTAAAAATTGGAAGCTGATATGATTGCTGATCACCAATGTTATAATTGAGGTGATGATATTTTTGGGATTTTGAAAAAATTGTAACCATCTTAACCGTCAAGTAAAGAGGATTTAGTAATTTGGAGCAAGTAAGAGGTGTCGAAATTGCAACTCTTACCTCCTCACCTCTGCCACTCCTAAATGCAAGCATTCTGTTTCATTTCCTCCATTTTTCTAAACACTTGCTCTTGTGCCATCACTTTTCTTTTCTTTTTCTTCTCTTTTTTCTTGAGCCACAAATTAATTAGATAGATAGATAGATAGTTACCCAAAATCCATTCTTAAATTTTAATCAGTTATGGGAAGAAGAATTTCTCTAGTTGATGATCAATCGCACCAAACGTTGTTGTTCCCTTTTCTTTTAATAGGAATGGCAGCAGCTATTGCTCTATCCACAATTCTATGTGGTGTCCGACTTCAAAAAAAATCATTATCATCAAACAAGATTACTCAATCACAGGCGATAGAGAAATTAAATTTTAGTAGTTTGCCAATGGAATCCCCACCACCGCCACAAACACCCGCAATGGTAAAATTAGAAGGGAATCACAAAGAAACCGAAGAATGTGAACCGAAAAAAGAAATTCCATTGCCACCCGCGAAGCAATTGAAAGAGACCATTTCTTGCAATAATTTCTTGACAAAGTCCGCGTCCTCGAGAACTCTTGGCAAGAACACGAGCATGAGAAATCTTGGGAGGAATATGAACATGAAAATGTCAAGAACCATGTCAATGTCAATGGCAAGAAGAGTCACAGAGGACATGAATAGAAGGAAAGGGAAGCTGAAACATGAAGATTCTGTATGGAAGAAGACGATAATATTAGGGGAGAAATGTAGAGTACCCGACGAAGACGAGGCTGAGATTTTTGATGCCAAAGGAAATAAAATCTCAACATATCATCCTAAGACTGCACCTTCTTTGGCTATGTATAGAAACAACTCTTTCGCTGATACTACCAGTGCAATTCCTTGCCAAGAAAAACAAAGAGTGACAAGAAAATTAGAGGAAGAAGAATTCTCTTGATGTTAATGGCTCATCTTTGATTTCTTTGTGTTTATGTGTAAATTGTAATTGGAGGGTAGACACACACTTCTTTTAATTGTTCAATGAATCTTTCTGGTATTTTCTTTTCGTTTTCTGATGCTATATCGAAAAATTTTGAAGACAAAAAAAAGAAAGAATATGTCTGTTTGTCCTCTTGATTCATTATTTGGAAATAGATTGTTAAGGTCCATGTCATTTCAATGTCTAAACATGTTTCAATCTTCCTGAAAAATATTATAGTAAAAACAAATATTATATGTTCATTGGGTTTCACATCAATATCAGTACATAGATGTGCATCCAGATTTCTTTTTTTCATTATGATATAATATTAAAATTCTTTCTTTTCATTATGATATAATGAGTAATATTTTTTTTAAAAAAAAAATTATGTTTTGAGCTTGTGAACATAATCAATAGTGAATTTTCATATTAGGCTTAAAATCAATATAATTAAAAATTTTGGAAGAGATCATAAAGTGAATTTGCTTCATCTCTTATAAAAATATAAGATTTATTATGTATTTCTAACAAAAATGAGAAAAAGTTAAATGGCAGAATACAAAATAAATACTAATCTTTAATTGCATTAGTGAGTTATTAATTTAAATACCTAAAATTTTTTACATACTATTCATTTTAAATTTTTTAAATATAATTTTTAATTTTAATCATAAATTTAATAATTAATCCAACATAAAATTTTTAATAAAATGTATTCAATTATAAATAACATGATTAATCAATAACTAGTCGTTATTTTCGGACTTTGAACAATTTGAAATTAATTTTGATTTTTTAAGGTTTTTAAAGTGCAATTATATAATTTTTAAATAATATTATTATTTATTATACTTATTGAATGATATAAAGTAAAAAGTTTAATATAATAATATATTCAACATAATAAATTTTAACACATTATTTATTATTTTGAATATCATATTTAATTTTTCAATGTCCATCTATCATTTTTATATATAATAATTTATTATTGTGAGTTATATATAATTTGAGATTATTGAAGAGACATAATTATAATATAAATCAATATATTTTTGAGTTTTTGGTAACTATGGAGATTTTAAAAGAAGATAATAAGATAAAGAAAATGATAAAATATGCGTTAGAGAAATTTAATTAATATAATTAATTTATCACTAAAAAAAGTTAAATTGAGAGATAAATTGAAAGTTACATATTAGAGCTTATCAATGTAATGAACAAAATTTAATTAAATTTTGCCACATCAACATATATAAAGTTAATTTGAGGAATTTTGCCACATCACATTTTTATTTTGGCTTTATATATATATATATATATATATATATATATATATATATATAAAACTTTTCAATATATATGAGGGTTAAATACGCTGACCCCTGAGTTTTGCTATGTTATACTATTTAGTCCTTTATTTTTTAAAATTATACTAAAATATCCCTACATTTTATCTTTGTTATACTCTGTTACACTTTCTGTTAAATTGATATGAATAGTCCATTATACATTTTATCTTCATTTGAACTTTCATTTTATACCACCATCACACCACTTTTGAAATTTTCGTTTTACAGTTTCAAGCTCACTACAAATCTACTTAACCAAATTCAAAATCAAACTGAATTCAAATCAAAACAAATTCAACAATCAAAATCAACCAAATTATACAATCAAATAAAATCAAATTGAAAATTAAAATTCAATAAAAAATAATCAAACAAATTCATTCAAACACTTTGCAAAATCGATTCATCCAATATCTGCAAAATCAGATAAAAAAATCAAAATCACATTGCATTCATTCAAAAATCAACCTATACATTTTAAAATTGCATTCCAAACAGTCAAATAAAAAACAATCACTCAAAATTAAATTTTAAATTCACATCTTCCACATGTATGGGCTACAAGAACTCAATTCACATCTTCAATAAAAAAACAATCAAAATCAAAACCTAAAAAACAATTAAAATCAATTAACCAAAAAGCTAAAAAAACAATCGAATTCTAGAAATCAAGCAAAACCAATAAGAGATCTCCATATGCGTGGTTAAAATCAAAACCCAAAAAACACATCTTCAAAAACTCAGAAATACTTCTTCATAGTCAAAGAGATCGAAGCGAAGTCATCAATTTAACCATTGCCAAAACCTATTTTACCAAAAAAAATCCACAAAAATCATTCAATAATTTTGCAAATCCCATTTAGAACCCATCCCAATTTCAAAATCAAAATCAAAATAAGAAAAAAGTCATTCACAAAATATTTCTAAAGATCAAAAGAGACAGATCCATCCATACTAAAGCCTTTGGTTACAAATTTTATAACCCAAAAGAAATAATCAACAATTCTTCTCACCCAAATGAAACAAACCCAAAAAAATAAAACTCCATAATTATTGCAATACAAAAGCAATTTGTTGTTGTGGATCTTGGAATCGAGCAACTCTCTTTGCCTCAAAATTGTAATATTCTCCATGACAAATTGTTGGTACAGAGGAATAATTTGGAATGGAATTAGTGCTATGGATCTTTTGGTATTGATGCTATAGATCTTTTCCATGGTAAGATTGTTGAAATTGGTACTATAAATCTTCAGTTTGTTGGTGTACGAATGGAACAATTTGGAAACTTCTTGTTAGCCATGTGTTCATTTACATGTTTTTTTCATTTTCTTTTGATATTATTTGAGGAAAACTAAAGCTTTGATTTATGTATTAAATGGAGGAATCTAGAGAATGTGGTGATAGTGTATGGCTAATAAGAAAATTTATTTTCTTTTGGTAGAATGAAGAAGATGCTTTAAGGGTATTTTGTCATTAATTAAAAATTTTAATGGATATTTTGTTTTTTTATTCATTAATGATATGAATGAGGTTGGTTTAAATCTTTATTTGTATATATAATACAAGTCTCAAGCTTTAATTCAAAGATCAAACAAGATAAATTCTTAAATCTCAATTAGATATTTAAAAAACTTATTTCTAGCAACCTGAATTATAAAAGATTTAAAATGTGTTAATCTCAATCTTAAATTAACTAAGTAATTTAAGATATAGATTAAACAAGTTTGTGAAATTATTAAGCATTCATTCAATAATCTCATCAAGTTATATTAAAAACTTGAGAAGAGAATTAATCTCTTATAAGAAATCAGAATTATATTAATCATCAACTATCTCTTACACATTTTTTATAGTCCTTTATATAAGTTTTACATTGTTTTTCTATATAGCAAGAAAAAAAAGACTTAATTCCAATATAGAAAATAAGAAACAATCCAAATAACAAGAGATTATATCCTATTCGGCCAAATAAGGTTTTAATCTCCTAAATAAGTGTTATTTCAATTGAAGAAAAGAAAAGAAAAGAAAAACTCAGTATAGCTTAACATTCGGTCAAAAGAAGAAGAAAATGAAGAAAATGATATGTTAAAATCTTATTAATCTTAAAAAGATATTTCGACTTGACTTTTTTACTTTTTTTCTTTATATGTTGTCCTTCCTTTAGTTCCTTTTTAGAACTTTTATTCTTCCACCAAAAATTATTTGAAATATTCTTGAAATATTTTTGGAAGTTTCTTGGAACCGTCCAGAATTTTCTAAAATATTTTGGAACATTTTTGTGCAAAATTTCTCAATTTGTAGAGTTGGACTTATAAATTTCATTTTAAGGATCCACATATGAAATGAAAGTACAAAAATGATTATTTTGCTCTTGTGAAAAAGATTGTTCAAACAATGCAGGTTCAAATATAACAGTTTCAAATATGAGAGCCCTAAATATAGTAAGTTCAAATAAGACAAATTTAAATATGATAGTTTCAAATATGACACTTTAAATATGATAAATCCAAATAAGACAAGTTCAAATATGATAATTTCAAATATAACAAATTTTGAAACTTATGTGATATCTTCCGCTTTTCAAAGGACTTACTAGTCATTTTCATTTTTTATAACTTTGAGTTTGTTCTTAACTTAGTTAATATCAATTGACTGACGAAAAATGTTATTAAAATCGATAGAAGAACGTTTTAGTTTACCAAAATTAAATTATAGAGATATTTTAGTATAATTTTAAAAAATGAAAGACTAAAAAATAAAATTGGGTAAAATTCGGAGGGATCGACATATTTAACTATATATATAATAGTTAAGTTATAAAATTTTACATCTCTCATTTCAAATATTTATTATAGATAAAATTAAAATAATTGTACATATTTAAGTAAATTCGAATTATTTTAAAAATTTTAAATAAAATGAAGAAAAAAGGAAAATTTTTTTAGATATTTGGTACAATGAAGCCTAATCTTAAAAAAACAAAAAGAAGAGAAAATCGGAATCAGCATCGGAGTCAACGTCTGCGATATGAACAGCTAGCTAAGGTGTTGGGAAGTAAAATAACAGCGGCGAACACAAAACCACGCCTCAGACTTCCTATTTTCAAATTTATAAAGTCCATGTCAAGCGCTAACCTAGGGGTTGGAAAGGAACACGCAAGAAGGAAAAGAAGAGCACGAGAAAAAGAACAAGGAGCGTTGGAGGAACCTGCCTACCTCTTTCTTTCCATTGGAGAACGGGATTTCTACGTCGTCCCGCTTCTATTATCCCGTTTTTCCTTTTTTCAATCTTTTTGGTAGGTTTTCTCCAACGGGTTTTACAACAACACTACCGTAGCCATATTTTATATTGATTAATCTTTTGTGGGTGGTGTTGATTTCGTCCTTCATGGATCTGGGTATTCTCTAGATGTTGTAATGAGTTTTTAGTGCTCTTCTTTGACGATTGAAGCGTGCAATTTGAAAAAGGAAAGATTTTTGTTGCAGTTGGATTTGGATTGAGGGGTTTGATTGTATTTGGGATTTTTTGAACTTGGTTTTCGAGGAAAAATTATGGGTCAGTTGCAGAATTGAAAGGATTTGGTTCCTGATTTGGGTAATTGGAATCTGTATTTTCTGTTGATGTATCTGGTTATTTTTAAAGAGGATAAACGGCTTGTGAACTTGCCCAATTCATTTTTGGGTGTTCTCAGGCTATTGAATTTACCCTTTGAAGAAAAGGTCTTCTCTTTTTGTATCCCTAGGGATAGATGGGATAAGGAATTCTTCAAGCTTCAGGGTGGCTAATTGATTTTTTTTCCTACTTTTCAAAGTTCCTTGGTTTGGAATTTGGATTGAATTGAGAATTTTGAACATGGATTCTTCCCAAGGTTCTACCTTTTCAGCTAATATAGCAGATTTAGTTGATGGTTCAGCCTCTCGTGGAGAGGTTTCATATATTGATACTATGCCTATTTATGTTAAGGAGCTTATTGCTGGGGGAGCTGCTGGGGGATTTGCTAAGACTGCTGTTGCTCCTCTTGAAAGGACTAAAATACTCTTGCAGGTGAACCGTTGTTGCTCTTTAGACAATTTTAAGCATTTTCTGTGATTGGTCATTTCTTCAGTGTTTGGCCAGTTGGAATTGGATGCCTTTTTCTTTTTTTGAACAATTGTGAGAGATTCATCTATTCTTTAGCTCAAGCTATGTATAATCCAAGAAAATGCTTGATTTTAAGTCACTTACAAATTTGATTATACAAGACGATACTGTTAAAATACTTGATTTTTGAGTCACTTACAATGATGTTATTTGTTTTAAACTTGAGCGTCATTTCATATCCTTTTGAAAGAAGATTCAAATTTGCAAATCTGGTGCTCATTGGTCATAGTGCCAATTGGCTGTTTGTCATGCTAAATAGCTATTGCTTTTTCCAGAATCATTTGTTTCTGAATTTCACCAGTCAATCTGTGTCTATTCTATTATTCCTAACTCTCGTATTCTCTTAATTTTATAGACTCGAACTGAAGGGTTTCAATCTCTCAGTGTGTTTCAGTCTTTGAAGAAGTTATTAAAGCATGAGGGAATTCTTGGTTTTTACAAGTGAGTTTGATTATTTCTTCATGTTACTTCTATTCCTTCCAATGAGAAATTATTTATAATTCATGTTTATGTTTTCTCATAGGGGAAATGGAGCTAGTGTTGTTCGAATTGTTCCTTATGCAGCCTTACATTTCATGACATATGAGCAATATCGTGGTTGGATCTTGAATAATTGTCCTGCTCTCGGTTCAGGACCTATTATTGATTTATTGGCTGGTTCAGTGGCTGGAGGAACAGCAGTTTTGTGGACATATCCCTTAGATTTGGCTCGCACTAAACTTGCATATCAGGTAATTTATTACCTTAAATGATAATTTATTAAGATGTTTACCTTTACTTGAGCTTGAGGGGCAGAATTCTGGTTTGAAGGCTATCTTACTAGCAACTTTATTTCATGTTATTGATCAACTTTGGTGTGGTGAAATGCCCTGACTGGTTTTGGCTTTCTAAATGAGTGAATTGTGGATTTTTGTTTTTGATGATCATGAGTTTATGTCCTCTGAAAGAATCTATCTTGTTATTAATATGTTTATCTTCTGGTAATGTTATCCCAACTAAACTCCATTATATGATGGGGCAATGAGAAGTATCATTACCTTTATTTTGAATTAAAGTTTACTATAGTCAAACTATTGTTTTGAGTAATATGAATGTCCAGAACTGACACTTGATTTTTTGGGATAAATACCTATTAAGTTTTCCACAGTAATTACTGAAATATTAGAGATAGGAGATGGGAAGGTAAGGGGTGCAGGCAAAGCTCATTTCTAGCATAAATAATATTGCTGTTACTAATTATAATGCTTTTATGAAATAGGAACACGCATGATGTGCTTTTACATGGAATTGTGTCTCACAATTTAAGTTTATTTAATTATGTCTATTCATCTTGCTGGATCACTTTTCCATTAAAAAAAAATACATCGAATGAGGACATGTATTTGCTGGATTCACATAATAAAAGAATTATCAGAACTATGTGGAAATCATTTAAGTAATGTTTGGTAGGACGTAATGCAATGTAATCAAAAGAAATTTTAGTTTAATAGTTTATTGAATTTGTATTTGATTATATGCTATTACGTCCTACCAAATATTATCTTAGCATTTTAGTGCTTAACGTTAAGTTGTTTAGACACTCTTGTCACTGTACCCTTTCCATGGCCCCACCTGGATATATGTGAAGGCAGTAATATTGGAGATGTATATTTGGATAATATGTGAAAGATAAAATGAGTAATGTACATGTGATCATTAACTTAATTTTTTTACGCAAATATGATAATATGAACCCGATGGCTTATCAAAAGTTAGCAACTAGGCAATACTTTTGTCTTTGGTTGTGTTTTTACTGTTTAAGGCATCACTTTCTGCTGTCTTAGTATTTTAGTGTTCCCAGTTTGCGTGTAGATTTTTTGTTAAATTTTTTTCCTCATGAAACGCCCTTATAATATGATTCTGAAACTTTTTGGTTCTCTGATAGTTCAGCACTTTGGAGATACATTTTAAACTGTGTTTTTAATTAGCATGCTTGGTTCTTATGAGGTCTATCTGTTGTTTAGTTTTGTCCCCCCTTTTCCCCCCACTCTGTGTGGGTCCCAAAATTGGAATTTAATCATATGGTGTTTCTTCTCTCTTTAAGGTCCTGGACAAAAACGGAAATCTCAGATGTCGCATGGGCAGTATTTGTGCTCAACCTACTTATGGTGGTCTAAAAGATGTACTTATGAGTGTCTATAAGGAAGGGGGAGTGCGTGGGCTGTATCGAGGAATAGGTGAGTATATCTATGTATTTTTGTTCCTCAGATTGCAGCGTAGTTCAAAAGCATCCAGAGCAAGGGGTGGTTACTGGCCAGCCAACCCAGCCATGTCCAAGAGGTCCAGTACTTTTGGGGCTTGAGTCAGTAAACATGGGCCTGAACATAATTCCCTACCCCTTGCCAGTGTTCTATTTAGCGGAGCCTAATGCAATCCTGACATGAATATTTAGTTGGCATTAAATAATATGGCTAGGTTCAGGCCTTTTTGGCATCATGATGGACTGGTTTCTAGGCTTGGGCCAAGCCATTCCCATAGCAACCTCTCTTTATTTTAACCCTAAGGAGGCGTTTGAGGGTTAAAGGAATAATGGTTCACAAGAGTAACAATTATAATCTGACCTCTCTAAATTAATATGATCCATTGCATAGTAATTTATTAATTTACGGAGGCTATTAATTTGTGGAACATTTACTTCAAAAAATACATTTCATGTAAATTTGTTAATGCAATTACATATTTTTAGATATTGCTAGAAAACATTCATCATGTTAATTTAATCTTATATATTTGTTGTTTGTAACTTACCAATTAATTTGATATACATTTTCAGTTAAAAAAAAAATATACAAGGGTAGTTTATATATCCAATTAAAAATTAAATGCAAAAAGATGGAAAGACTAACATCAAGACAAATATATATATATATATATATTAAGTGTCCATTAATATACTTTCTCTTCTTGACTTTTCTAATCACGCCTATATTGTAACTCATAAGGTACCTCAAGATATATAGTTCGAGATCAAGACAATTGAAAAAGATGGGCTATTCTAGATGATTCTATAAGTAACGTGATTATGCTAATTAATATTTTTTTTGATATTTTGTATTAATTATTAGATAGCTGAAATATCAAATTATGCCTATAAAATGCGATTGGTTATATAAAATTTTATTAAATATCAGAGGTTAGTAATTATTAGGGTATTAATTTAGAGAGTTCAAACTGTAATAGTGTATTGGTTTAAGGTGTAAAAGCTATTTCTTAAACTTGTTAGGTTGCATTAAATAAATGGGGGTGAATTATTAATCCATTAACTGTTAAGTGTTAACCTTTGAATTCAAGCAAAACCTCCAAACTCCAAAATAGTTAAACAACTTTTCCGAACTGCTATTCTCCAGTAGCATCTTTTTCATCCTTAATCTGAATGCAGCTTCAGAAGTGATACCAAACAAACAATAGTTGATAGTAATGTAGTTTCTGTTTTTTTGAGCAGGTCCTACACTCATCGGCATCCTTCCTTATGCTGGTTTGAAATTCTATGTTTATGAAGAACTGAAGAGGCATGTTCCTGAAGAGCACCAGAAGTCCATTGTGATGCGTCTTTCATGCGGAGCGCTAGCAGGTTTACTTGGGCAGACATTCACATACCCATTGGATGTGGTCAGGCGGCAAATGCAGGTATTATGGAATACTTTCGCACTTATGATAGGGCGACTGCCATTGGTCTTGTTGGCTATTACAGACGTATAGTTTGTGGGACTAAAGTCTTACGGTCGAGGGGTTGGATTTTGAAGTATTTTTCTAGAAACCTCCTTCAATTAAATTATGGATAGGGGTGTAATTAAGCCGAGTCAAGTCAAACCCTATCAAGCTTAGGCTGGAGTAAACTCGAAGATCGAGTTTCAATTTTTAAGCTCGAGCTCAAGCTTAGTTGAGTATTCAAATGCTCGAGCTCGACTTGATTAAACTCGACTTTATTTATACAATTTTTTTTTTTGAATTTTGTAAATTGAAATTTCAGCGTGAATAATCTCAATTAGGCATTGAACAATTAAGCGCAATAGGACAATAATGTAAATATGACATTTAAAGGATAAATTAATAAAATTATTTAATATTGTCTAAGCTGAATTACACTTGCAAACCTCTCAAGGTGAGTATTTTAATACTCGAATTCGGTTTGCTCGATTACTTGAGTAACTCGGGCTCGAGCCTCAACTCAATTAATTTTGAGTCGATTTCAAGTAATTTGCGAACTGTCTTGATTCATTTACACCCCTAATTATGGATGAGTATATATCTAATGTCTGCTTTTAGATGTTTGATTGACTACCCTCTTGAGTCTGAATCTTATGGCTTGGATTACCATGTTGGCTGAGCATTGACCACCATTTTACTCCCTAGTTCTTTGGTGATGGCAAAGTAGCTCAAAGTTGCTGCAATTGGATTTCAAATTTGTAGTAGGATTTAACAATAGGATTAGATATCAACAAACATCAGTTTAAACTTCAAGGAGTGTGAAATTTTATATGGCAGGTTGAAAATTTGCAACCTTCAATCCAAGGCAACGGCAGATACAGGAACACATTGGATGGGCTATCGACTATAGTCCGCAATCAAGGATGGAAACAGTTATTTGCTGGCCTGAGCATTAATTATATCAAGGTGATGTCCTGTACTTTAATTACCTTACCATTTTTAGATGGCGTGTTTTATGTTTACTGACCAAAAGAAATAACTTTAATGATTTTATCATGTATGATTGTTTATGACAATTTGGGTAAAATGAGAAGGCTTCTGATGAGGTGCTATCAATGATTATATCCTTGCCTAGTTTGGAATAAAGGAGATCATTTTGCATACTAACGCAAATTCCATCAATCATAAATGCATTGAATGTTTGAAATTGTTATCCAAATTTAGTAGTTCATTATTATCCATGCTCTTATTTTCGGGTAATTTGTTTAACAATCATTGAATTATGATTAAATTTCTATTGTGATCACTAAAAATCATATTTGTTCAATTAAGTCACTTGAACATGATTATTTTTTTAATTAACATAATCTGGTCAAATTAATGATTTCAAGTTACTGGACTACGATGTGACAATTAACATTGATTTATTTGTCTCATAATTATATAGAATTGAAATTGAATTACTATATTTTTGTTATTGGTTTATGGATTTGTGCAATTCTGAGTTCTTTACTTTGGCTGAGTTATGTTTGTTGAAATAGTAATTATATTTAAATGATTTAATTAAATAAAATTAATCTTTAATGATCAAAATAGAATTTTGTTCATAGTTTAGTAATCTTTAAAATAAATTACTCCTATTCTTCCATTCTCCTATACAATGCATCCAGTTCACTTTTTCTAGGCATTTATATCACTCTTTAGGGCTTTGATACTTGGGTTTAAATACTAGATCACGATGCATTTTACCTCTTTATAGATGCATCTCATTCATGGTTGAGTTAAATGGTGAAAGGGCTGTATTTGGAAATGCTGGATAACTTAATCTATTAAGTGTGACCGGCAGAAAAAAAAAGGGTTAAAATAGTGAGTTTATAAATGCTTTGTAGCCAATGGCACGCATGTTGAGATTGACTTGATCATATTTTAAGTCAGCTACACTATTTATAGTTCAACGTCTCCTTTATCATGTGATTGCCTTTTAATCAGGATTTACAGTAATCTGATGCTGAGAGGAAAAGTTTAAAATTTGTTTTTCAGATTGTTCCCTCTGTAGCAATTGGGTTCACTGCATATGACATGATGAAGATTTGGCTTCGAATTCCACCTCGACAGAAGTCCCAATCAATATCAACTGGATAAATATCAAACCAATCAATGCACAATACAATGTATATTTATATACACAATTACATAAGAAGTGGTGACTTGGTACTAATGATACTAATAGTTTGAATGGTGATTGTGTTGGATTTCCATTTCTTGCCATTGCTTCTGGTGCTTGTTTCTTTTTATCATTTTGTCTGTTTTCCCATTTATTGTGGTGTTTCTGTTGATGCGTGAGGATTGAGGGCATTGCTTTGTCAAAACAAAAGGCATTATGGGTCGTAGACTAAGCTTTCGATAATTAATTTTTCAGTCTTATATATAACATCAAATAAGAGGGGTAAAGTCCCTTAATTAATGAATTACCTGTTGTTCAATAAAAATAAGAGGGGAAAAAAGAGCACTTTTCCTAAAAGAAAAGGAAAGAAATGTTGGTTTATTAAAAGGCAAATTGTTATCAAATTTTGTTTTTTGCAATTAAATGTATGTATCATGTTGCGCACCTTTTCCCCGGTTTGGCTGGTTGTTGGATCTGACTACTAAAGCTATGCAGTACGACGTATTATGCAGTGTGGTATGATAGGACCACTGTCAAATTGGAAGACTTCCTTCAAAGCAGGTTGTTAGATATGATAAATCACCATAATTCTTAGGCCTTCAACAGAACATAGTGGTTTTTGCGACGGTGAATTAGTTGAATCAATAAAATTATTAATTAATTAAATAAAATTAATTTTTAATTTAAAATTATATTATTTAATAAAAAATTTAAAATTGCATTGTTTTATTTATAATTTGAATATAAAAAATATTATTTTAATAGTTTATTATATTATAATATATTTTTTAATTTTTAAAATATCTTTCTAGAAGAATGTTTTATATATATATATATATCGATTAAATTAAAAATAATCAATTAATTAATTTAAATTTTTTAACTAATTTTAAAAAATTCATGGGAAATGAGATGAATCCATCTATTATAATCATCTTTTAAGTGAACTTCTTTTATATTTTTTTTTTCAGTCTATTATGAATAATTAATTGATGTAACTAATAATGATTGTTGATAGTTAGTAACTTATAGTAATTTGATGTTAAGTATTTGGTGAGTTATGTCTAATGATTGTTGTTAATTTACAAAATAACCAATAAGAGTATATATCTAATAGTTTTTGTTAATTCATAAAATGACTAATAAGAGTATAATTTTAATATTTTATATATTGAATTAAAATAAATTAAAATTAAAATACAATAAATAATATATTTTTTACAAATTTAAAATATTATAATCATTAATTTGTATTTATGAAATTTTAATAATTATATTTTATTAATGTTAATCAGTGTATGTCAATATATTTATAATAATAAAAATATCCAACATATAATTTTTTTTATAAAACTTATATATAATAATTTTAAATAAATTATATTCTATGTAAATAATTAAAATATTATAATTCATAGTTAGTAGTCAAATAATAGAACTTTAAAAATAATAATAGAATAAAGACAATTTTGACTTTTTTAAGTTAAAACAAAAAAATTCAAATAAAAATTAATAAAAAATACAACTTATTAAAATTATATCACTATCAATTATTACTTTATATGATTTATTAAATAGATATTTTTTAATTTATTAAATAAAAAATCTTTATTTGATATTTATCAATTATACCAAATGATACTTCGTTCTTGCCTTTATTAAGCTTTGAACAATTTGTGGAAAACATTGGATTAAGAACGGATACCAAACATTTGGTAAAATTTAATGTTGAGCCGACGACTTCAACTACCACATAATATATTATTTTTATGCCGCAGAGTTTTTATGATGAATGTAGTTTTATACTCTTATTATATTTGCTTGGTAATATGGCTTTGGCTGATTAATATCAACTGTACAGAAAAACATAATTAATACAAGCACTTAAAATACATGTCTCTACCAATAAAGAATTGAAGCGTCAAATCTGAAGAATTAGATAAACTACACAAAAAACAGATAAGTAATAACACTAGGAGTAGTACTGTAAATCCGACGCCACATTTGATATTCAATTTAGTTATATAAAAATATATCTAAAAATTCTCAATTAAATAATGTGCCTTTAATTTAAGGATATCAAAACCCAAATTTGAGTTGAATTATAATAATAAAAAAATAAAATTAATTGAACTTTCTGCAATCTTTTTCTTTATTATTATCTTCCTTGAAGGTCCCATTTTTATCTTGCAATTCACTGGAATTAGACGAGTTTGACACTTTCAACCTGCCAAAACTCCTCTATATAAAACTTAAGCGCACAAGTCTGATACAGGGTTAGTTGAATTCCATTTTTCTTTGGTCAATGTACGAGTCTTTCTCTTTCTTATCTGCTCCTCTTGCTTGCACTGAAATCCTGTGTCTCAAGTTTCTTGGTTTAACACACCTGTATAAACTTGTAAAGAAAAAGGAGGAGAAGATTCTGTGTTTGAGACGAATAAAATGATGGTAGAAAGGTCATTGAGTTTCAAGAACTGGGATTGTTCCAATCAAGAAAAGGCTAAAGCTGCCGCTGTTTCTGATTCATTTCATCATCATCAAGACACAATCCGCATAAAAAAACCCACAATAGAAATCCCTGAACCAGTTTTATTCTTTTCTCCAAGACCCATTTCTGAGCTTGATGCTGCTGCAACTAAGCTTCAAAAAGTTTATAAGAGTTATAGGACTAGGAGGAACTTAGCAGATTGTGCAGTTGTGGTTGAGGAGCTCTGGTTTGTCTCTAATTACATATATATATATATATATATATATATATATATATATATAATATTCTTGATTTCTTGCTTCGTTTCTTTTTCTTTGTTTATTGGTAGATTATTTTGAAAAAATTGATTTAAAGATTTTCATTTGTGTAGGTGGAAGGCCTTAGATTTTGCAGCTCTAAAAAGGAGCTCAGTATCATTCTTCAACGAGGAGAAACATGAAACTGCTGTGTCAAAGTGGGCAAGGGCTACAACAAGGGCTGCCAAGGTAATTAAGCAAACTCATCTGTTATAGATGAAAGAAACAGTCCATATAATTAACTAAAATAATCCATTCTCACAAGTCATCAGATTGACGTGTAACAATTTTTCTGTCCGCAGGTTGGAAAGGGTCTATCCAAGGATGAGAAGGCTCAAAAATTAGCCCTACAGCACTGGCTTGAAGCTGTAAGCTAATTCTTATATCTTGTGTCGGAAATTCTAGTTTTTTTATTTGTCCTTCAATTGCAGCATATACATATTTGTTCGATAAAGGAAATAGAAATTCGGATCATTGAAAAATAATTACCTTATTTATATTTGAGCAGAAGTACATAAGAGGATCATTTAATTAACTGTTTTCTTAATGTATCTTCTACAGATCGATCCACGCCATCGTTATGGACACAATTTACACATGTACTATGATGTTTGGTGTGATAGCAAGAGCACTCAACCTTTCTTTTACTGGTAAATGAATATGTTGCCTCAGTATATAATAATAGACCTTACCGTTCTTTTACTGGTTTTTAATGAACTTGAATCCTTATTCCCCTGTAAACTTCAGGTTGGACATTGGTGATGGAAAGGAAATAAACCTTGACAAGTGCGCAAGAAACATTCTACATTGCCAATGCATCAATTATCTTGGACCAGTATGTCTTCCACTTACAAATTCTAATTATCTTGTATTATATATATCCATTCCTCAGTATCGTTTTTGCTGTCGCAGAAAGAAAGGGAAACATTTGAAGTGATTGTGGAGGACAGGAAGCTTGTGTACCGCCAAACAGGAATTCTCCTTAATACCACAGAAGGTTGTAAGTGGATTTTTGTGCTGAGCACATCTAGAGCACTGTATGTAGGGCAGAAGAAGAAAGGTGTTTTTCAGCATTCAAGTTTCCTATCTGGAGGAGCAACTATAGCCGCAGGAAGATTGGTAGCCTCTTCTGGGGTTCTTGAGGTAGATTACTTATTTGGCTAATCCTAGTCAGTTAGCGAAATTTAGCTTCATCGGTTTCCTCTCGAAATTTAATTAATTCTCATATTTCTCCTGCAGGCAATGTGGCCTTACAGTGGTCACTATCTCCCAACTGAGGACAATTTCAAGGAATTCATCAGTTTCCTTGAAGAGCATAATGTGGACTTGGCAAATGTTAAGGTAAAGCTAAAAAGTTTGCTAATTTTTCTTGAATAATATCGAGTTACAAGTCAAACATTTGACTTTTGCCTTTATTAATCCATATGAGCTGACAGTATATTACAATTCGCCTATGTATTTTTGCAGAGGTATGCAGTAGATGATGATAATGCTTCATATCAGACAGCTGGTGAGGAATCCAAGCCAGAAGAGGTGACGCAAGCTGTTGTTGAGGTCAATGTGTCTATTAATGATCAGGACCAGACCAAATTGGAAGCACCACTGATGTTTGATATGACAAAAAGGTTGTCATGCAAGTGGACCAGTGGCGTTGGTCCTAGAATTGGGTGTGTAAGGGACTACCCAGCAGAGCTGCAATCCCGGGCCCTGGAGCAAGTCAATTTATCGCCTAGGGTGGGTCCAGGCCACTATGCAAGCCCTGTTCCAATCCCTTCGCCGCGGCCCAGCCCAAAGATTAGGGTCTCACCTAGGCTTGCATACATGGGACTGCCCAGCCCAAGCGTATATGTAAAGTAACAGTAACCTTTGCTACTAGTTAAGGCATTTGTCGTGGGGAAATTGACCCAGCTATACTCTTTGTTATTTCATTATTAAGTAACGTTTTGTACACAAATAAAATGAGCAGAGTTATGAGAATATGAATGATTCAGTAGTATGCAGTATTTATTTATTGTCCACAGATTAATTGAATCAAAAGGAAAGGCAAAGTTTAGGACTTATTCATGGAAATTTCTTACCCACACTATATACGTCCGCCAATTAAAAGACTTCGTGGAAATGTTGATGACAACTCTCATTTCCGACTTTTGTTTTTCTCCTTCTAAATTAAAAACCCAATTTAGAGTTGTGGGCTTTGCATCTTCTTCTGGTTCGTGGAAAGATATAGGTCCAACTTTAATTAATTCTTTTGAAGTTTGTGCCCTATTTTATATAGGAACATGATGTTGAATACATGGAGTTTCATTTGGACATGAGCCTTGATTGTTAACCCAGCTAACAAGCATAAGGTCTCCTCCTCCCTAACTTGCAGTACATGTTTATAGTTAGTAAAGTTGTAAGTTTGAATCTTTATTAACTTTTTTTTTTTTTTTATGAGAAAAGTTTTTACTGAACATTTCAGTAAAGTAAGAAAATCATAAGTGAATTCGTCTTTCAGAATTTCACATTAACTATAGAAAGTGTGAATGTGAATTATATAAGTTAGTATATATTTATAAAATTATCATGATTTTGTGAAGAAATGTGTGTTTATATATATTAACAGAAAAAGTAAAATTAAGAAAAAAATTAATTGCGCGCGAATTGTAATACCAGTATTTTACCTATTTCATTGCTAATAACCAAATTATATCTTGATGCAAACTGATTTAGGGAAATCAAGTGTGTTCGTTGGTCAAATTATATCTTGATACTTTGGATACTGTTGTTTGGCATGTGTGTCTGGTCCATTAATAGAAAAAAAAAAAAAAAAAAAAGAAGCAGTGAAGCAGTGAAGTCGGGTGCTAAAAATTCTTGGGTAGTCCAATTCCAAAGATAAGATAACAGGTATAGAGTCAAAAAAAAATTTAAAAATGATGGTGGTGAAAAGGAGAAAGGGTAGTGGCAGTAATAAAAACAACATTGAACATTGGTGTCAATGTTTGACAAAACAAGCTTTGGCACAGATAATAAACAAAAACAAATATTGTTATCAATGCCATTATATTGTTAATGTTTACTTCAGTTCCCATTGTCTGTCTTTAAAAGCTCTTTAGCTCTTATCATCCCACTGCTACGAGCTTTAGCTCTCTCTCTCTCGGCTTTCAAATTCCCCCAGTAACCTGCGGGTTAAGTTGAGGAAGCTCCGGAGAAATAATGCCCTTATTATAAACCTGATACTAAACCAACCCTAGCAGCTATCGGACTCACAAGATAAATGGTTGATATATTACCAACTGGCATTAATTTCATGATGCGTACATCAACATATATCTACCATGCATGCATTGCACATGTATAGGAGAATTAGTAGCTAATTTGAGTCGTGATTTAAATAGCTCAAAATGGGTCTAAGATGCAAATAATTAAACTGTTTTTTGAGATATTTGTGATAATTTACTGTCACCCAACAAACTGAAATTGATATAGCATATGAGACAAAACTTATATAAAATGCAGCCAAGACAATTTTTTTTTTGGGATTAAGTGTTTTTTTAACCTTATAACTTAATTATAAGTTTTGGAGAAAAATTCAAAATGGAATTACCCATGGATTTAAATCCATTAATTCTTATATGAATTCAAATTTACGGAAAGTATATGTTGTTGGGCCAGAGGTGAAATATTTGGCTTTAGGGACAAATCCAAAACACATGCAGATGCAGCCTTCTAAGCTAAATTCAAACTCAAATTTGGCGCTTTGCCAACATTAGCCATCTGCCTTTTCTACCACATTTGATTCGGTACATACAGACAATGAGTCACTCTCTACCTGATTACAGAGCCCATTGGTTTTTAGCATTTTTGCTAATAATGCATTTCAGAGTGGGACCCATTAAAAAAATTTCTTCAAAGTGGTCCTTCCTACGCACATTTTAATGCATTTTAGTATTATTGTTTGCAATTGCAAGAGTCACTGAGCAGGAAAGATTTTACTGTCCGCACGCTTTTAGGCTTTTCTCTCAAGGGATTTTGTGCCTTTTCATGATTTTATAATAATCGGTTAATTGCTTATCGGGCCTTATATTTTATCATAATTAATTAAATTATCCTTAAATTTTATTTATTATACTAAATCATCTTTAAGTTTTAGCTCTGTTAATTATAATATTGTAATCCATTAAAAGTGTATCTCATTCTCACATAGATAAAATATCAAATAATTAGTAGGCATTATAAAATACCTACTCATAATAATTGAAACATCTTTGCATGTGTGAGAAAAGTGACTTCAATAAATATAATACCCTTTTTTTTTTTTTGCTACTAATTTCATAATTATTGCTATATTTTTTTTTCTCTTTTGTGTTTAGTTATGTAAATTGCCAATTTAATGTTGCATTAACCGCTTATTAATATCTAATATGAATTTTATTACTTGAAATTGATTTTTTTTTTCAATTCAATGTGGAAATTGACCCTTAAGTTGCAAATAAATGGAGTTAAAATTTTCAAATTTGGGCATTTAGAATTGGATATCCAAATGATACTGAGTAATTGAAATTATCATATTAAAAAGAATACAGAGACTTGAATTGGATAAATATTAAACCCACAAATAAGTGAGTTTAATGAGATTGAATCAAATTATTACTAAAAAATTAAAATTAATTAATTAGATAATTAAATATAAACCATTATATATATATATATATATATTGCTATCACAAGTAGTTGGTAAAATTAAAAAATATATTCAAAGTTTCAATTTTGAATTTTCTCCTATCCATATGCATTATCAATCTTTTTCTTCACAAAATTATTTTTTATTCTATTTCTCAAATTTTCAAAGTTGAAATTTCAATCTTCTATATATTTTTTTTATAATAATTTATGCTATCTAACTAGAGTCCATTATTGATTATAAATTTGGTCTTGAAGGTGAAAATGCTTGAAGTTAAAAATTTTTATAAATTAATAAACTTTTTAAAAATATTTAACAATTCAATTTATCACTTAAAATTAAAATTTTCAATGCTTATTATTTTTAAAATGTTTGATAACATAATATGGACTCAAGTTAAAATTTTCAATTAAGTCAAAATTATTAAATGATAAGTCAAATAATTAATTTAAAAATTTTATTTAAAATACTAAGTTATTGATTTTTTAAATATTTTTTAATTGAATAACTTTATGCCCGTAACATATCTTTAAATTATTACTAATAAATCAAAATTTTATTATTTAACTTTTATGCTATTAATATATCTTTAAATTATTATTAACTTTATATTTTTCTTTTTATATATTTATAAAAATTTATTTTCATTATATAATTATTTTCTAAAATTTTTATTTTTAAGTAACTTCAAATATAAGTTTGATGGCTAAATCTTAAAATCAATATTACAAAGTTAAATATGTTCAATTAAAATTTTTTATAATTTTCAGTAATTATAGTTATCAAATAGATTGATTAGATACAATACTAAAAAATGTTAATATTTATAGCACTTAAAATTTAATGCTAAATTTTTGAGTATTTAATTTTTAAATTTATCAAATACCACCTAAATATACAATAATAAAACAATTAATAGTAGATACTAACAACACAATTTAAGTTAAGTTATAATAATAGTGACTAACCTAAATATTTAGGTATAAATTTCTTTTTAATAAAAATTGAATTACATATGGATTAAAATCTATTATCTTTGCTAAAAATAAATATAAAGAAAAATATATAAAAATAAGAAAAAAGAGAATAATTATACAATAAATGAGTCATTTTAAAGTAATTTAGATATTTATTTGTTTAGAAATGATATTTAAAATTCTTAAAATGAGATTTTAAAATTTTATAATAAATTTATTGACTTTTGCACTTTGAGTAATGACTTAAAGTCAAATTTTAACTAAATAACTAAATAATTTAATAAAATTAAAATAAAGAAGTTTAATAGCATCGAAATAAAAAGACGTTTTAATATAATTTATAATTTATAAAAAAAAAAGATGATTTAATTAATTATGTCAAAAGTGCGCCTCAAATGATTAGCCGTTTTATAATAATTTTATTATTATCATTATTTTTAACCAGAACAACAGCAAAGCACCGCTAAGGAGTAGTTTCGCAATATTAGGAAAATACAGGGGCAAAGAATCTGAAACGCTCCTCCATAGAAAAGGAATCGAGCAGGACGAGTCGTTTTGTCTGTTGTTCATTTGAATTTCAAACATCAAACGGCACATTGGAATGTGTAATGTAGTGAAACCCACAAACCAACCCCCATTAACCCATTAGACTAAGCTCATCGCCCCACGTCTGGTTTCTCTCCACATTTTCAGATTTCAGTTGCTAAGTAAAAGCTTGGTTCTTAAAGCTTTCTTCGACTTCTTATGCACTAATTCATCTTCAAAATTGCATCTTTCTTTTCACACTTGGAGGAATTCAAAGATCCATTGCTTATTATACCAAGCTTCTCTTTTGAGCTCTTTGGAGCTTTATGCTTCAAAATTCGTACTTCTTCTCTTTCAAGTTTGTTACGCCTGTTCTTTTACATCTAAAAAGCTTATTTCTTTGAAGTTATAGGATTTTCATTGCTGGCAGTGCTCGGGCAAACAACCTCTTTCATCAATGGGTGCATCAGGAAAATGGGTAAAATCACTTATAGGTCTTAAAAAATCAGATAAAGAAGAGCATGTAAGTTACTAAACTTTATTTTAAAAAAAGATATAATCTTCTTCTTGTTTTTTTTACTGGCTTACAGTTGAATACTGATGCTAATAATGGTTTTGTCTTTGTATAGGAGAAGGTGGGTGGTAAGAGCAAGAAATGGAAACTGTGGAGAAGCTCTTCTGGAGAGATGGGGTTTTCATGGAAGGGTTTTAAAGGAAGCAATAGAGCAGAATCTGAAGGGTCAGGATCATCACCAATGACAGATGCTTTTACTGCTGCCATGGCTACTGTGGTTAGAGCCCATCCTAAAGATTTCAGGGTTGTAAGGCAAGAATGGGCTGCTATCCGGATTCAAACTGCTTTTCGTGGATTCTTGGTAAATGTCTTTCTCTTCATTCTCGGATTTTATTTGTTCGACCGCTGAAAGGAATGGAAGAATGAGAAAGAAAGTTAACGAGTATCCTATTTTGGGACCTTGTATTTTTTGTCTTTAGGACAAAATTACAATTTTATGTTTCTTTGGAAATTAATAACGCTTACTTAGATCTAACTGAAGGTGATGTATAAATAGGAAAAACAGTTTAGTTGAACAACTAAAAATCATTGCTAATGGACATAGTAAAGGATCTGTTTGATTAAAATTGACCCTTTCCTATCAATGAGCCGTTGATTCAGTGGTACCGGACTCATCTGTAAGGCTATGAGATCTTAAATTCGAATCTCAGTTGAAACCAAATTAACCAAAGAGGAAAATAACTTTCCATGTCGGACTATAATATGTTGGCCTACTCCTAGATTTCAGAATCATCTTAACTTTACCTTTATCCTGATTTTGCTTTTGGTCTTGGTATTACTAAATATACATGGTCTTCATTTGGAGTAATGTATGGTGAAACATTATTATGTATGATGAATTGTAGGCAAGAAGGGCTTTGAGGGCCTTGAAAGGAGTGGTAAGGCTTCAAGCTCTAGTTCGAGGTCGACAAGTAAGAAAGCAGGCTGCAGTGACTCTTAGGTGTATGCAGGCTCTTGTTCGAGTTCAGGCTCGAGTCAGGGCCCGCCGTGTGCGTTTGTCTGTAGAAGGGCAGGCTGTGCAGAAAATGCTTGATGAACGAAGAAGCAAGGCCGATCGCTTGAAACAATCAGAAGTATGATGAAACCAAAACTTAAGATAATAATAGTGATTCTGAGCTTTTTTTTTTTTTGGCTGGTTGTTTCATTAGCCTCATAAATTTTCAGGAAGGGTGGTGTGACAGCAAAGGGACATTGGAAGATATTAAAACAAAGCTGCAAATGAGGCATGAAGGAGCCTTCAAGAGAGAAAGAGCAATTGCATACTCTCTTGCTCAAAAGGTGTGAGTTTTAGTCCCGTGTTCTTTTTATAGCTTAACCAATTAAGTATGTTTTACTGATTCTTTTAATTTCTCAGCACTGGAAATCCAACCCCAGTTCAAATTCTCGAAGCAATAGTTCTGCATTCTCTTTCAAGAATCACGAATTCGATAAGAATAGTTGGGGATGGAGTTGGCTAGAACGTTGGATGGCAGCAAAGCCATGGGAAGCTAGATTGATGGAACAATCCCGTAGTGACCGTTCTGAGACAACTCCGCCACCCAAGTCATGTGTAGACTCACTTGTAATCCAACATTCAAAATCTTCTGTACAAAGCTTAGTGAAAGTCAGAAAAAACAATGTTACCACTAGGATATCTGCAAAACCTCCAATTGGTCACGCTACTCGATCATCATCAAGCCCAAGTTCTGAATTTCGCTGCGATGAGAGCTCAGCTTCATCTTCAATATGTACTTCAACAACACCAATTTCAGGGCATACTGGCATGGCCTCAGATAGAACAGAAGAGAGTGGTAACAGCAGCCGGCCAAACTATATGAACCTGACTGAGTCAACCAAGGCGAAACGAAAGACAACGAATCATTTGACCCACAGAATTCAAAGACAATCCATGGACGAGTTTCAATTTCTCAAAAGATCAGCAGCATTTTCTAATGCAGATTCTAAAAGCAGTGCTGGTTCGGATCCTTCTTCAGTTAATTTATCTAAACCACTTTGCATGCCAACGAGATTGGATAGGAACACAATGAAACAATTCGGAGGAACTGATAATCCCTTGTATGATTAGGTGGATGCATTTATGTTTCAGGAAGTTCAACAGCTTGTTGTTCTCTATTTCTGAGAATGTGTATTAATTAGGAGGATTTGTGCAGATGAGAAAGCTGTACGAAAACAGATCCACTGGGTCCATTAGTTTGTGTTTTGAGGGTTTTCCATTTTTTAAAATATCTAATGGGTTTGTGCATATATGTTATCTTCATTTCCTATTTTCCTTGCTAAACCTACCTTATTGTCTTCAAACCAAATAATTAGGAATGACAAGTGATGCAGTCATCATAGACATGATTTGCTGGCAAGACAGAATTTGGTTCAACTGGAATTCACTTGCTCAAACTATATTCTTTTTATGACCAGAAATAGAGCCTAAACGTTATTGACTGTATTTGAGCTATGACTGAGAATATAGCCTGCGAATGCAAAGAATATATTTCATCTTCGTTTTATGACTCTAAGCTTTACACCATGCTTGAAGTTGAGAACTATGCCATATTCGAGTTCCAGAGGTTTTTCCATGTTTGGGGAATGTCTGAATATATATCTGCGGTATAGGTGAATGAGTGAGAGCTTTAGTTCTTGTAAGGAAAATTTCTGGCCAATACAAGCTCTAGGCCCTATTCCAAAGGGTATCAGAGCATAAGGGTGCCTTCGTTTCTCTTCTTCGCAATTCTGATCAAACCTCTCCGGCCTGAACTTCTCTGGCTCCGGGAAGTTCTTTGGATCTTTTGCTAGAACTCCAAGTGCTAACCATACCCATGTTCCCTGCTTAAAATCACAATAAGTAGATAATTTTATACATTAGACAAACCGTAAGATACTGTTTTCGTATACCAATACCTTTGGCAGAAGGTAACCTCCTATCTCTACTTCTTTCGACGTCTCTCTAGCGACTAATGGAGAAACTACATAGAATCTCATGGACTCCTTAATCACCTGCAATCAAACCATAACCCATAAACTGAACTTCCTTAGTTTGAGTAACTATGATTGATTGTCTAACCATGAAGTTCAGGAGGCTTGCCTGATCAAGATATTGAAACTTGGTTTGAAGATCTTGAGCGGTTGGCATCTGATCAGGCGGACCAAACGCATCAATTTCTGCGAGCAACTTCTTCTCAACTTGTGGATGTCCAGCAACTAAATAAACAGCTGAAGACAATGTGAATGATGTCGTCGCTGACCCGGCAAGAAGATGCTCATAAGTGACTGCACTAATATAATCTGGAGTGAAAACATTTTTCGACAGAGCCTCTGACTCCCTGGCAGTTAGTATGAGAGACAAGAAGTCCTTTGAACCGCGATTTTTATCCTTCATCCTCTTCGACACAATCTCATCCAGTCGACCGCTTAAATTCTTATTAGTCCTGTCAACTTTCCAGTCCATAGTTCCAGGAATCCGCTTAAGAATCTGCCTAAAAGGCTCCTGCAGTATAGGGATAAGAAGACCAAGGATAATTGAAAAGGAACCTGATAAATCCATCTTAAGTTGAGTTGTTGAGTAGATATGTTGATTGATGAAGTCTGAGACTTCAATGCCGTTCTCTTGGTCACGAGAAGTGTCCATTGAATCGCTGGCCAACTGGGTCTTAGAGAGGCCAAAGTCAACTCCAAATGCAGCTTGTCCTATGACATCTGTGGCTAGTTTGAGGGACAGATTGGAGAAAGTGATGTCTTCTTCTTTATAAGATTCGAAATTCTCAGTTGCAGACTCAATGAGAGATTGCATGGTGGGCACTAGGCTAGCTAAATGTGATGGCTGGTAGACTGATAGTATTGTGTTTCTCATGGTTGACCATCTCGCATCCCTGGAAGTTCAAACTCCACAAAAAAATATTTGGTCATCTGCCCATAATCATAAATATGTCTAATAAATAAGAGTCACATGTTAAACACTGTACTATTACTAATTTGAAAATTTTAAAAATTCTGATGCTAATCTTGTCCTCAACAAAAATAAATGAGAAGTAGTCAACTTAAACTAGATTATTTTTAACCATTACACTGATAATCTGATAGTCCAGAGTACTTGTCTCATAATATAGGAGCTCAAGAGCTCAATGACAGACCTCGTCTCCTTTAAAGATTTTCAATGTACCAAGGGAATGAATCAGTAGCGGCTTTTATACCAAATCTCAGGATTCATATTACCTTGTATGGCTAAATAAGATAGTAGTCACAATGATAGGCCAAATATATTTGTGATGAAATTACCTAGTGAAGAAGAGACCTTTTTGGTGAAGAGGAGAAGCTGAGATGGGAGAGGGAATGCTCCTATTTGAAATGTCTTTAAATTTCTTTATTCCAACTTCTTTACAAAGCTCTGCATCTGCTACTATTATTAATGGCTGCCTTCCCATATGAAACCTACTCCACATTAATCACAAACACATAACCCAATCATTAGTAGCTTGACAAAGTTAATATGTTTCTCCATTTTAATCAAAAGGCCCCAACATAGGCTTATGCGTGTTTTTAACATCAGATTGCTCATTAAATCAATTATTGATTGGTTCTAAGTTGATTGGCTTGATTGATTTATTCAGTTGGATTTAATTGATTTACTAATATATAAAATTCAAAAATATCATTAAAATTAGTTCAAAAATCAGAAAAAAATTATTTATAATAATTAAAATAAAAAATAATTTTATAGATTAAGTCTGAAATTAACTAAATCAATTAATGATTTGATTTTCTATTTAACCGATCCAACTAATTGATCTAATCTGATTTTCAAAATATTGAAGTTATGAAACTTTAAACTTACTTTTGACTAGAAAATGTGATAAATAAGCTTGTTCAATATAAATAAATTTTTAAAGGGAATTGAACTGTCAGCATTTTAACCCTCGTCCTTTTATCTCTATTTTAACTCTCATCTCTTTATCACGAACATGCATGGTTATTATCTTATTGAAAATTCAAGTTCCACTGGAAATCGATGTCATACTTATGTGCTATAGTTTCATTATAAAAGTACCCATAAATGTTTATCTATCTTAAATATTTCAGAAGTAATACTTCTATAAGAAAGTGAGATGCTCAATAAGCTTTCTTGTTTTCTTAAGGAGATAATAATCAACAAGCAACTTGCTTTACTCGATTATAATTTGGCCCCAACAGTGAAAATAGCTTCTTTTTTTCTTTCTTTGCCAATCAATCTTTTTTTTTTTTTTTTCCAACAGATTGCCAATCAAACTTCAAGTCTCCTCATGATATCATCTCTCATATTAGCACTAAACATTAATGGTACTATTAACACTTCTCCCTTCCAACCAACTCAACAATTTTAATTCTTAGGGAAGCAAAGACTAAAAAATATTACATGTAACTTCTTTTTTTTTTTCAAAACACCACAACACAAACGATAGGAACAAAATATCAAATAAAAGTAAAAGATGCACAAACAAAATTTCTTCACAAAGAGGTGCATGCAAACTGACCTGAAAATTGGACCATATTGTTTAGCAAGAACGGAGAATACATCAGGACCGTACTTTGCAAGTAAAGGTAGGTGTCCTAAGAGAGGGATTGCTGGAGGACCAGGGACCTTCCTAACACCCCAGTAGGGTCTATACAAATAACCCAACAAAATGGCCAAAGCTGTGAAAATTATAGTGAGCATTGGGATATGTGAAAACAAGGCTTCTTCTTGTTGTTGTAGTTGTCCAATACCAAAGCCAATCATCATAAATCTTGATGAGTAGGTAGTGTTCAGCAGGAAGAAGAGAGATAAATAGAGAAGAATAGAAATGGTGGAGTGGCTGTTTCTCTCCTGCGTTTGCAAGCATCTTTTTGGTCACTTGGTTTTGTCGGGACTAGAATGATGACTTT